>JAJMEP010000047.1:0-93393 GCA_030574195.1 Groenewaldozyma auringiensis
ATCTTATTGATAAAACGGAGTTCCCGGAGGATTCAACTTCAAACGCATTGGGTGCAAGATACCTTTACTATCTTTCATTTATTCTTGCAATTCAACTAGACTATTCCTCTGCTTTTGAAAAAGTTACTGCTGCTATTCGAAAGGCTCCTCAAACTCCTCAAGCACTTGGTTTCCTGCAAGCTGCTCAAAAGCTGAGTATAGTGGTTGAGTTACTGATGGGCGATATTCCCGACCGAGCAGTTTTCAAGCAAGCGGAACTCGAAAAATCTTTAGAGCCTTACTTTGATATTGTTCAGGCCGTACGTAACGGAGATATGGCCAAGTTTTCGGATACAGTTTCCAAACACTCTAAGCGTCTCAAGAACGATGGAACATACTCTTTGGTGCTGAGATTACGACAAAACGTTATCAAGACCGGAATAAGAATTATCAACCTGGCATATTCCAAAATCTCATTGAAGGATATCTGTATCAGACTTCACCTCGGTAACGAAGAATCCGCAGAATATGTTATTGCCAAGGCCATAAGAGACGGAGTTATAGATGCTAAAATTGATCATGAGAAGGCGTTCATGCAGTCAAAGGAAGTTCTGGATATTTACTCAACTTCCCAGCCTCAGGAGGCATTGCATGACCGTATCAATTTCTGCATGTCACTTTACAACGACAGTGTCAAGTCTATGAGGTATTTGTCTGGAGATAGCCGTGCTGACCTCAAATCTGCTGAAGAGGCAAGGGAAAGAGAAAAAGAACTTGCTACCGAGATCCAGGAAGGTACTGATATTGACGAAGATGACGGCAACTTTGATCTTTAATTGCTGTTCCACCAACCTTTGGCTTTATATATTAATATCTCAGATTTTTTAATCTTATGTAACTAGTACTTGGTTGTTATATAAAAATACAAATCTATTTGCAAACTGATATTGGTGAACCATGTAGAAGTCTCGTTGGTGCTAAGTTTTGTGCACCGTATCTGGGCATACAAAATGTAGATCGATCGCGACCCTTGAAATAATTATTCGGACTTATCGATTACAACAACTGATCCAACTTACAATTGTAGAAAGCTTGAGTATTTACGTTGGACACTTGACATGACGGTGAAAGAGGAGGACATAACAATATCCCTGAGACCGAAAGTGTCTCAAGGCGAGAACGAGAATCTGTAAGTTTGAAATGTCAATATGTCAAGTGATCACAATTTAACAAATGTAGTCAATATTCGTTGAGTAAGATTATTCCACGAATTATTCAAGAGCGTGGATCCTTTGCGGAACTGTCAGAAGAAGCTCTTATGGAAGATGTCATGCGAGAAGAACAAGAGGGATTTATCAGGGAAGCTGACCCGATGAGAGATCTGGACAGTGATGGAGATATTTCAATGAACAAGATAGATAATGAAGAAGATGATGAGAATGCATTACAAAAAAGCCAACGTGTTTTTGAACAATCTAGAGAGAAGTTGGTGAAGGACGTTGCTGCTGCACAAAATGATGCAGCACTAGCTTTGGACTTTGTCTCTTTGCTGATATCTTGCTTGCGTCCTGCTGCAGGCTCTGTATCCATGTCCCCGCATTTGAAACAGCATGTGCCATTAGGGTCTCTTGGTGCTGATTCCTTATGGACTACAACCCCAGACGACGATCCTGCAACAAGTGTTGGCTGGAAACTTCAAGCACTAGATGAATCTGCAGCTATTTTGGGCTCGGCGTCTAAAAGATTGAGTGTGGAAGTTGAAAAAGAGGAAAAGTATTGGCATTCTATTCTTGATACTGTTAACAGCGGAGAACTGTTATTCAAAATACGTCGAGGAGATTCAAGAGGGTTGGGTATAAAGTACGGGTTTGCAGACTCGGGCTCAGAGTTTTCTGATAAAGGTTTGTCCGTTATTAAACGAGGATCAGACGGACAAATGATAATGATTGGTGGTAATAGTAGCGGGGGGAAAGCTGTCAGAGTCTCACTATATGATATTTCCAACAATGAGAAAGTACTAATTGGCTCTTCGAACAAGGATATACTTTTGCCTGATACATCTTTAACAAATCAAATTGCTAATGCTAGGAATTTGTTATTTGAAAAGGAATTGTTTTTTGAGGTAAGTTTTTTTTGGTCAATGTGTTTGGTGATTAGATGTGTTACTAACAACTTTATAGATGGAAAAAGAAGGAAGACTTTTGACTTCAAACAGAGTAACAGTTGACAATGAGAGAATTTTGGTTTACTTTTCAGATGAAGTTTTAGAAATCGATTATGTCGATTCTTTTGAATGCGAAACTAAGTCCAACAACAATGATAATATTAACGATAATGACAATAATAACGAAACAAAATATTCCGAAAAGGCTGATTTGATATCCAATTTACTAAGGCTATTGCTTTGCTACTCTCACAAAAGAAATCTGGCTAGGAAAAGAGCTATACCTCATGCAATGGTCAGTAAATCGTAAGTGAATGCCGGAACGACTAATCTTTTTTTCATATAGGACAAGTTCACTAACTATTCAAGACAATCCAAAACCAACAGTATTACTCCAGCTAGCAGCAGTAGTAGTGCTCTGTTTATTTTAAGACCATTAGTTGCACAAATGCAACATCACAAAGTTATCAAGCGTACTACGCGGCTGTTAAATATGCTTCTTGAAGACCATGAAGGTGCTGAATTGAAACTGGAAGAGCCTCACAGTGATGACGAAAAGCCGTATCTTGGGAAACTGATGCTGGCACCGCTTTCCAAGTATACAATCACCACTTCCAGTGTCCAGATAAACATTCTTACGTCGTCTCCTTTACAATCATACAAACCGTTATATGATGTAGTGGCTACCGCAGTAGGCGATGGGTCGCTGATATCTAAAACCGATTTCTACGAACTGGATGAGCTAGAGGACTGGATAAACTGGATTCTTAAAAGAGATTAATTGACATTGGTTAATAAGCTGTCAGCAATTTGCCTGTTTTACTGGGGTGAATGTTGAGCTTATAAATATTTGCGGGGATAGCCGTATATAAAAATAGTACTGATTTACAATGTAGTAGCTACTGTTAAAGTATTATCAGATCGTATGATGGTCATAGCATGTGGAATAATATTTTTAACTACGATTAGGATTTTTTTTTACCGTCGCCGATAACGTACGTCTCTCTATACCTTGAATTTTAAATTCGCTTTACTCCGAAAAAGAAGCGATATTCCATTTTACTACTGAGTGAGGACGGACACCCAAAGCTTTGGACTGGGACTTGCGTTTTCTCTTAGTCAAATACTTTTAAAATATTTATTGTCAACTGATATTATCTCCAGTTCAAAGAGATTAATTTTGCATTTAGACGACCATGTCGTTTATGAGTGGTGGAGCAGAATGCTCTACAGGCAACAACCCTCTGTCACAGCTTGCTAAAAGGTCAACTGAGGACAGGTCTTTGCAGTATGACAGGATAGTAGCTCCAGATGGCAGCTCTGGCTTGGGTATGCGAAGCTCCAGTGGACATATGTCTACGGACGATAACAGAGTGCTTGACAAGTTTCGAGATCCGACCAATGCGGAGTTGAATTCTGGTCGTCTTTTCAATTTCGACAAGATGAATCAAGAAATTGATGGAATACGGAAACAACAGAACAGAAGTGCATCTGGTCCTATTCATCCTTCCAACTGGATATCAGAATTCAAAGGCCGCACAGTGTCGGGACCTATGGATGAATACAGAAACGGCTGGCAGGTTCCTAGCATCGATTCGTCGGAATATTCACAATGGTCAGCTGCTAGTGACCATATGGCGGATACTTCAAAATCACAAATGAGTCCCATGAGTCCTAGGTTTGGCTCGTTCCCCTTCCAGTCTAGCGCTTTGCCTTCTCACAGTTATGTCGTATCATCAGCATCAGCCGCGCCGGTTTCAACAAGCACGACACCCAGCGACACTACACAGATTGATGATAAGAAATGGGAAGACCAGTTTAAGCAGGTTGAGGAAGAGACTGTGGCCGCTGCTGCAACATCAACTGAAACTGTGGTCAGTCCTGAAGTGGTGCTAGATGAAGTAACGCCTCAAGAAGAATCAAATCTACTTAATGGCGAAGATAATTTTGAAAATGTGTGGCAAAGAATCAAGACAGAAATCCTCGACAATGTTGATGATTGGACTAGTGATAAAGGTAATCCAGCCTGGGAAAGGGACTTTGACGAATATGCAAGACTCCAACCTCAGTTTGGTGTTTATGAATTTGAACAAAATAATCCCATGTTGGATGTGGAAGACCCTTATGCATTAGGTATGGAAGTACTTGAAAACGGAGGTAAACTGAGTTTAGCAGCGTTGTATTTTGAAGCAGCAGTTCGTGTAGATCCTGCTCATCTTCCAGCATGGCTTAAATTAGGATCAGTACAGGCACAAAATGAAAAAGAAGAAGCTGCTATACGAGCTTTAGAAAGATGTATCAAGATTGACCCTGAGAATCTGGAAGCGTGTCTTAACTTATCTGTTTCATACACTAATGAAGGATACGAGAATGCTGCATATGCCACTTTGGAAAAATGGCTTGCTGCAAAGTACCCCGAGGTAGTCGCACAAGCACGAACCCAAGCGCCTTCTATTGAAGATCGGCTACAATTGCATAGTAGAGTCACTGAGCTTTTCATTAGAGCTGCGCAGCTATCTCCCGACCAGGCTAACATGGATGCCGATGTTCAAGTAGGTCTGGGAGTACTCTTTTACGGCAATGAGGAATATACCAAGGCCATTGATTGTTTCAATGCCGCGCTAGCAGTTAGACCGAACGACCCCCTCTTATGGAACAGACTGGGTGCAACTTTAGCTAACTCTAACCGAAGTGAAGAGGCTATAGCTGCATACGATAACGCATTGAGGCTACGGCCCTCGTTTGTTCGAGCGAGGTATAATCTGGGAGTATCCTGTATCAATATTGGATGCTACAAAGAAGCAGCACAGCATTTATTAACAGCATTGTCACTCCATGATACGGGTGCTCCAGATGATAACGTCACGGCTAACCAGAGCACAAACTTGTATGATACATTAAGGAGAGTGTTCCTTGCTATGGAACGAAGAGACTTGGTAGAACTGGTCGGTCCTGGTATGAACCTTGAAGAATTCCGACGTGAATTTGACTTTTAGTACAAACATATATTTATAACAATTATTGTAATAAAAATATTTATATATATATACTGTAGGGAGATACCTTTTCTATAAAAAAAAGTTGCATTTTATCTATTTATCGCAGCAACTTAGTTTGGAAACGTCGTCTACTAGTACTGACTTGTTGAAAGCTTGGTTGGACAGGGGAATGTCCAACGCAGGATTCTTTTCAAAAAACCCAGAAGGCTTGAGCTGGATAGTATGGATTTCCACTGGCATGACTGGGAAATCTTCTGGTCTTGGGTTATGGGTGATACCCATTGTAGCCCAAACAACAATATCTTCATTACGGGTCTTTTCTCCTGATTTAGACCAGACGTGAAGCCCTTCATCTTTCTGTGACTGATTGGTGAACTCACCAGCAGCGTGAAGCTGATCTTCGTTGTATTTGGTAACCCAAATAGGATGAGTAGCAAAAGCAGCACGCTTCTTGTTGAAAGTAGTATCCCGGGCAAGCAACATCTGAGCCGGTGGGACTACAACTTTGTAAGCCACTGGCTTTTTGCTAATTTTATTAATGACATTTTCATTAATAATCTTGAATTCCCTGTGTGCGTTCACGTCAAAGTCCGCAAACCCTGCTTCCTCAATATACTTGTCCTTCGTCACGAACCCGTTACCGTACTTGTTACTTTCGTCTTCAGGAAGCTCAACTGTCTCCTGTACCAAGACAGTGTTTTTAGCACCGTCAATAGCTGGATCTATTCTGAAGGAAATCATGTGCTGGTGGTAAGCGGCCATGACACCGGGGCCCACAATTGTTCCAAATGGAACTGTGATGTCGTCGTCAATGGGCATAGTAGAAAGAATACCGGTAGCTCTTACTTGGATATCAATTCCGCCTGCCTGGTCAAAAATGAACTCGAGGATGTACTCGTAGTTAGCAACAGTTGCAATAGTCTGGATAACTAATTGCCGTCGTCGTGCAACAATCGCCTTGTCAGTTCTGTAGTTCACATGCTTAAACAAAATACCTCCATCTTGCTCGTGTAGACAGATAGCGGTTTCCTTCTTAATGGCATTACCCTTCGTGCCGCTGATATACCCGTCAAAGTATTTGATATAACCTAAACAGTCACAACCAAGTTTAAGACTATTTGCACAAACACCAAACCCGACATCACCGAGATCAAAGGCTTGTTTACGATGGTAAGGTGCTCTTGGATCACCGTAGGGAACCGTCATTTCAGAGCATGAAATTCTGTAAAAAACGTCTCTTCCGTCAAAAGAAGCACCATAAATAATAACACCTTCTCTGCTGTTGAACCCAACTCTGAAGTCCCATTTCTGCCACTTGACATGGTTACCTTCAACAGAAAACGAAGGTCCCTCGGGTTGCTGTACGTTATAAGGCTTCAACCCCTCTCTGGGTGTAAGGTTGGTCAACTCGGGGGTATACTCGACTGCCTCTTTGGGTACCCAGGGAAGAGTCTCTGTAGTTGTGCTGTCAACACCCGCAGCCAAGTAATCCATTCTAACAAACTCGCTGGTAGTTCTGTCAAAAACCGGTGAAAATCTTATTGGGAGAGAGTAATGGTTAGATTCAGGGTTAGAGGCCAATGCAAGATACATGTACATTTGAATCAACCCACGTTTCTCGTTGGGATCATCAGTGGCATAGATCCAAGGATCAATTCTAACGACGTATTCCTTGGGCAACTTCAATTTCTCAATTTCCGCCAAAATCTTGGGATGCTTCAAACACACTTGTTCGATATGCATCATTTCCTCGCTGTTGAATGGAGCTTGTACACCTTCAGCCAAAGGAGTGAGTTTCAGTACCTGCTTGCCATATGGATCAACAATAGCTTTGTAGTACTGGTTGATTCCAGCTACTCGGAAATATGCCTTGGTCAATCTAGGGTATTCCGGAGCAGGTTTACCGGCCTTTTCAGCAGCAAGGATCTCAAGAACCTGTACTTTGGGTGGTTCATTGATGTCAATTATACTGAATACAAGTTCCGTGCCGCTGTGGGCGTCTTTAATGGCAGCGGAAGTGGCCTCTATCTCGGCTGGAAGAACCGGATCCAAAATATGCGGAGTAGAAGAAGTCATGATACTACTACCTTTGATTGCGCGGTAACTAAGGTAAAAACGATAACACTTTCGAAAGACTCACCAGTGCTGACCAAACTAGAATAAGCTGGAGTATCTTACAAGTTCAAGGTTAGTAGAACAATTGGGGGTAATTGCCCCTTTATATACTAGTTGGCGCGCGGAATATGTTACCTGCCATTATAGTAATGCATTGGCAAGACGTGCCCAGATCAAGACTCAATGCTGCCGATCTTTCATGGATAGGATACTGGCGCCAAAACCCAATGGGGGGGAGGAGAGGAAATCTTATCGGCAGTATACTGAATCGCGCGCGGTAAAACCAATTAAAGCTTGCATACTGGCGACCTGCGATGGAGTCCTAATATGGAAGTTCTAAGAGGACCGCAGCATTTACTGCTAGCGCTTCAGTATATACAGCAGCAATTGAGCTCGGAATTTCAATTGCAACTTTTTCACTGCAGGTTTAGTAGCGGTAACGGTGTTGACTCTTTACATGAGTTACAGTTGAATCAGCACATGCGCTTACGTATCAACAAAAATTCCGCCCTTACACCACCAGTGTGTACAGATAGTTAAAAGCTAGGCAGCATGATAGACGAAAAAGCATCAAAGCCCCAACGACAAGACATTATTCAGCATCTCAATTAGCCGCGTTCTACCCCAGTGTGAATTTTGTCCAAGCAAACTGGTTAAAAACTGTGCTCCAGCATTGGTAGAGAGCACTGGATCTGCTAATCGGGAGATATATCCAGATCTGGATCTCTAAGATCTTATCTATCGAGATCATGATCTGTCTGCATTTATGTAAATCACTGATAATCATGATAATATCTAATTAACATTAATTTTTTGTAAACTCGTTTATTGGCACAATCAATATCGTCGAATACCCTAGGAAGTGCAAAAATTATGGGCATCTTCAAGTAAATAAGTCATATTTCATAGTATGGACTCAGTTATTGAGGAAAAAACGATTATTTTTTTATTTGGAATTCATGTACCTATTACGTCTTGTAGAGACAGATAATAAGAGAAGTATTCATGAACTTATGAACCTTTGAAAACTGTCAGCTTTCTAGGAGTATGCACAAGTGGTTGTTCACATGTTGTAGGATAAATATAACTTAACTCGTTTGCTTAGAAAACGAAATTTTCTTTTACGGCGCTCAATTGTTCTGCTGACAAAACTTTCCATCCTTCAACTAAGTGGTCTGCAGGTTGTTTTCCGTTAAGATCATGCAATCCATCACAAACCATCGTTGTTCTTAAAGCCTGGATTCTTTTTATCATCCAGCCAGAGGTAACTTCTCCCTTGTTATTTGTGATCCATGGGTATGCTGGAACACCCAATCTTACGCCCCATTCCTCTAACGTACATTGCTTCTCCGTCTCTCCGTTCTCAGGACGTTTGAATTCTTTGAATCTGTACATCATACAGTTTTCTGCTCTATTACAAGCTTCCTCGCATGTATCTATGGATTCAGCTGGGGTCAGTGTTTCCCCTTGATTTTCAGGAAATTTTTCAGCGTCCTTATAGGTTTTGCCCTCAGCTCGATTATCCCAGTTTTTCTTTCTTGCCTCAATGTAAGGAAGCTGGAAATCCCTATAAATATCATAGAAAGTGATATTTTTCTTTAATTCAGGTCCACGAAGTCTTTCATACTCCCAAAGTATTTCAATTTCATGAGGAGTAAGATGATGGAAGCTGATAATTGGAAGACACCAAACATCATTATACATTCGTGCATCGTAAAAAGAGTTTCCCTGGAATCGTTTCTCATAACGACTGCCGACATCAAGAACATCTTTAACCATTTTAGCAACGATATAATCTCCACAGCATTCATTGATGACTTCTTCTTCGTAGTGTTGGATAAGTTCAGGACGGCTTCCAACGGTCATTTCAACTGTTTTTCTGGACAAAACCACACCACTTCCTCCGTGAGCAAATGCAAGGTTATGGAAATATGCATTTGACCCAAAATAATGCAACTCTTCGGGATCTAGTGTCTTTAGAAGAGCCATGAGATTATCCATCATAAGATAGGAGTCACCATCAATAAACACAAACCAATCACTGTTAGGAGAACGACGGTAAGCTTCTGCCAGCATGGGAATATTTTTGAACCTATCAAGTCCCCAGCCGTGTTCTGATTTGATTGCATTAGTGTCGTATATTCCACGAATCTTTCTCAATTCCTTAATATGGTTATAGTAAGCAAAATCAGAACATTCTTTCAGGGTTTTTTCGGTTGTATTTTGCAAAATATCAATAATTTCGTGTCCGGCAATTGAGCCAGGACTATCGGAATAAAGTCCAAAATGAGGTACTCTTGTCAATGTTGTTACAAGATGGATTGGTAACCGTTCCCAAATAACATTGGAGCCGTCTTTGATCATTAAAAAAATCTTTTCTGCGCCATCAGCATAGTCTGCAACTAATGGCTGTTTCAGGTACTGACCTTTACTCTTGTATTGGTCAATAGAAGGCACTGCTGGCCTAAAAGATGAATCAAATTCTTCAAGAGGAGCAAAAGATTCGGGAGATCTCCACGCTTCAGGACTCTCGTAGCGATACCAATCTTTATCCTTGTTCTGGTATGTATTAGCCACTACGGCGGGAAAATCTTCAACCGTCAGACCATCGGACACCGTGTTGCTCTTGTTGGCCCCTTTTTTAGAAGCGGGGTGGTCCTTTCCTGTGTTGAGATCATATCTTGAATAAATAGAGCCAGAAAATGCGATAATGCATAGAGAGATGAGCACCAGAAGAGCGATAATTACTCTACGCGACCGATTCCCAGTCAAAAGAAACACCATGTTTTGATACTCGCGGTCTTTACTAAGAGAGGGAATAAAAGAAATCCTCAGATGAAAAGAGAAGCAGTTCAAGCGAGTGAAAAGAGCAAAAAAAACGCGAGAATAAAAAAGAAGAAAAAAAAAGTTAGCTTAACTCACCCAATATTAAGCTAATTACGTCGCGAAAGAGAAGGAAAAAAAAATAGGAGGGGGAAAAAAAAGAAGAAATGCACAAACTTGAATTTCAGTCGGTTCACTTGCTTCAGTTATAACTAAATGAAAAAGACACGTATATGTATGTACGTGTTACCGCGGTTGTCAATTCAAGGTGAAAATAAAAAAATAAAAAGATGTTTTTATTTTCCAGCTTGCCGCGACCAGTCGAGGCTCATTAAATGAAAGAAACAAGATTAGATTTTTGCTCCTAGATAGGCTTCGAAGTCGAAGCTAATTAACACTATTAGTTATCACATATATGGCTTATATGCTTGTTTATTAGACTCCTGCGAACAAGAATTAGTTGGGTACATGCTGATTAACGGGTCTATTTGCCTATATAGTGTAGTATAGGCTGTCGACTAGCCATTAGCTAATGGCTACTGGTTGAAACGTAGTGGCCAGGCTAAAAGTTTAACCGTGCATTTTGTGCCAGCCAACCATATCGCGTCGCTACACCATTAGCACATGAAAAGTGGTATATTGGGCCGTTTTACACGTACTGCACTCAGATCGATCTAGTCAAATAAAATTAGTTTATTGGCACTAATGCTGATACTAGTACTAGTATCAGTGGTAGTTATAAGCATATACGTATACCCGCCCCAGCCCAGCCGGGCGCATCTGTCAATCACGATCCGGCGTAATTTGTGGTACCAGCTCATTCGTATTGACCGTAAGTGAGATCGGTCTGTGTACGATTTGGCCCGCGTCCCCCAAGTCACTAGTCACCGGCGCGCTTTGATCATACCAATTTGGCCCTGATCTGTGACACCAGGGGTACCAAGTCGACCGGCATCGCGCAATGTTTCTTCCAAATTTATGCCCAAACCCCACTGGTTTAACCCAAATTAAGGCATTGTATTGAGTCTAAATATCTTATGCTTATGCAGTTGATCTTTCGTTTTAGTAATGGCAAGATTGTAGATAACTGGGTGTACACTTGATGATTAGATTGATAAATATGGTATAAATGAGGCTCACAACGTTGCAATATGTGTCGACGCTTTTGACACTTTGCTTCAGATACTGCATCTCTTTCGTACCGTTTTTAAGTTTGACCTTTAATATACAAGTGTTAAAATGCTGAAGGTAAATCTAATCTCCTGATACATTGTGTTTGACTACACGGTTATGTGTATTAAAGTCAGGCTTGTGTCTCTAAACCCAGATATTGGGGGTGTATATTTGTGTACCTGACTAGTCCCATCTCGTCATATCGCATCCGGCAATTAATATCCTGGCTTTTCTTGATTAAATTATCAGACCTGTAATTGAAATTAGGTTTTACATGCTTCGACCATGTTTGGCCAGTGAAAGTACTTGCTTTTCTTATTTCATTATACATTGTAGAGGCGGTTGAACGTTGTTGTATTCAGGGCAGACGACCGGTCTGTGTGTGATCGGTACCTACATGATCTTGGGCACTGGGGCGCCGCCCGGTATAGCGGCCGCCAACCGCGGAACTTTACTCACTGTTTGTTGAAGATGACCGCCGCCATCGATCGAGCCCGATTGTTCCAAAATTCTAGAGCTCGAATCAATTTTAGACCTACAGTGTTCTTGCATTTGCACTTTTATACACGGTATCTGCTAGCTACACGGCCAGCATTATGGGAAATATCATGTCGTCCAGCTTTGCCCCCGAGTGTACAGAGCTGAAACAAAAGTATGATAGCTGTTTCAATACTTGGTACAGTGAAAGTAAGTATCATTCATATCCCGTGATTCTCCGTTAACCACCCAACCTAACAATTTCATATTAGAATTCCTCAAGGGACTATCCGTACGTTTGAGAATGTGTCTGATGTTGTATTGGAAGTTGATGTCATCTAACTTTGGTGCAGGTTGAGAACGAATGTCAAGAAACTTGGGAGGCTTATCAACAATGCGTTCAAGTAAGTTGTTCTATGGATATTATCAGAGTTTCAGCATTATTCTAACTCGTGACTTTAGTTGGCGTTAGACAAGAAGGGGATCCGGGAGATACTAGATAATGCCCGAAAGGATGCTCCTTTTGAAAAGGGTGGAGTGTTGCAAGATGCAGACCAACAACCTGAGAATTCCAAATAGTTAAGCCCTGCGGTTTCAACTCATTTATTTCAGGCGCATTTGTACATAGTCGTAAGGTTTCCCTTGCGTTTAATATTATTATTGTGAATCTCTATCGTCATAATGTGTTTGATGATTACATGAATCTTATTGTCGCGGTTTTTTCTATGCTGACTGCGATACCTCAACGTTAGGTCATAAGTCAAAGTTGTGTTCGTGCTCGTAGTATAGAACTATTTCTAAAGGTCTTTTTGCGGGCATTGAATTGGATTGTTCGTGCTTTTTGGCGTGAATTTCATTCGCAGTTGTAATTACAGCGCGCATCTTTTCCTGGCTATCTATATTTGTGCGCACAATGATAGTACTGGTTTGGTACGGTTTCCTACCTTCGACCAATATTTCGTATCAATGCAATTGAATCCTGTTACAGGTGGAATAGATCACCATGGTTGCTAAAAGATTGATCGAAATGCTAGTGCTTTGAACCAACCGACTTTTATTGGTGTAAGCTGTAGCCATGGTAACAACCTATCTGTATGGCCTGTTGGTTTATCCGCTCACAACTACTTCTCAATTGTTTATTTTTTATTTTCTTTTGACTAGTTTGCGTGTAATAGTGAATTTCCGCCTGTAAACCCTGGTATTGTCCAAAATATCAAATTTTGGAGGTTTTATAAATTTGTTGTGGAGATCGTATTGACTTTACTTCAGGTTTAAAATGATATTTACATTGATTTGCAATCCTACACCAATATATCTGTACAATCATACCAAACAGTGAGCCTCTTATAACAGCAGAAGTAAGCATACAAACAAACTTGAAATTTCAACAGTACTTGGAGAAATTTACGGGATGAGAAGGCAATCTATGCTCAATTCATGTTGGAGAATCACTAATCGGCGATGCTGCACTAATGAGGGCGTAGTAGGTTATCTTAGCTTTACATCAGGGTAAGTTACAGTAGAACAAAATTTCACCGATCAATCAAACTCTAGACCAATTCTACAGGTTGATCACAAACTCATTCCGAGGTATTCATTATCATGTTCAGGTCACTTGCGTCAACCTCTCATCAGATTAAGCGGGTTGCCATACCGACTATACGGTCTGCAGTGAGTCCTATATCTGGTCACTTGTTTGCCAGTCCATGGTCTCCTGGATTCATACTTTCACCATTGGTACGTGGGTTAAAATTCAGAAAGAAGCTGAAAACCAACAAGAGTGTCGCAGCTAGATGGAAATCCATTGCCTCAGGGTTCAAACGAGTACGTATATTCAAACAGCATCACGAAACACAAGCGGGGTTGATCTAACATTGTTTAGAAACAAGCAGGAAGAAAGCATGGTAATGTAGGATGGTCCAGAAGGAAAGTCTTGAAAGGACTTGACCAAACAAGAACTGCTACAGGGAAGGGTCCTGCTAAAATTGCCAAACTCAAAAGATTACTACCATACCACAATTTGAAATCACTATAGAGGATGGAAACTTTACTGTACATATATATATGAAAAAAAATTATCGTCTTTATCAGCACGAATAAATATTCTTATTTTTTTCTTTTCCATTTTTATTATTTTTGGTATTAATGTTTGTTTTATTTTTTTTGCTACACTAGTTCTACTCAGTGATGACCTTGGGCTCTTCTTCAACAAACCTCCATTCACCAGTCTCAGCTCGTTTCATCTGGACGGTGTCAAAATAATGGTAGTTGGTCTTGATTGAACAAGCACACGGAACATTATCAAAAGTTATAACTCTCAGCCTTGCATAAGTATTATCCGGAATCTTTGATATGGCATCCCAGAATGCGTCAAGTGTAAGCGTGGGCTCATCATTAACGTCCGTGATAAAATAAGTTGCCGAAATACCGTACTGACTAGCTGGTGATCCATCACCGCACCAGACAACGTAGACTTCCGAAGGAATATTTTTTAATTGCTGGAGAACAGCATGATGCGGTTTATGTATAACTGCTCCAGACCAGTAAATGACCCTATCAACAACAAGATCCGTAGTAGACACAGTTGGAGCTTGAATCTTCATCTCTTCTCTGTTACGAACAATTGTAACCTCAAGTTTGTCAGATTCAAACATCACATCCAGCTGAGATACCTTTGTTACAAGCTGACCATTGACTGCCAAAATGATATCACCTTCTTTGAATGCATCCTTAGCACCGCTAGCAACTCTCATAACATTGAAAACCTGGTATCTGTCCGACCCACTTTCTTGAATCTTTTGGATCCACTCTTCGCCGACACCTCTAATTCTAGCCTGCGCCACTTGCAAAGAGTTGACCTCGATGTCCAAAAATCTTAAGTTAGGAGTATTACCCAACCTAAGCTGCTCGACCACGCCTCTGATACCAGTCACATCTATCGCCAACCGGTATTCTCGGTCACGGCCATTACCAGTGCTGTCACCCAAACATGACATCCAGATAGCTCTAACGGTACCATCAAAATCGGCCAACACACCCGAGCTACAGTCACCACTCAAGGGAGTATCTACTGCAACAGCATCAAGGTTAATTGCACGATATCTTGGTGACAAATCGACACCCAGAGGAATAATCACAGTACTGATATCGGTAACTCTTGTTTTAGATGCGACGATTCGAAGATTGTGATTGTGACCCACGAACATCACACCATCACCTTGTCTTAAGGGCTCATTTCTGAGCTTGACGGACTCTAACTGGGCATCGACCAACTTAGGATCGTAAGCTATGATAGCATAGTTTTGCAAAGGGTGTAAGAAAACAACCTTAGCAGGTATAATCACGGATTCAGCGACTGTCACCGCCAAATCACAAAGATCATGAGGTACCACAAACCTAGATACAAGCACATAACCCTTCTCAGCATCGACAACTAACCCATACTCTGTTCGTAAAGATAGGTAAAAACCTTCAATTTTGATTGGAATCGAAGCACTTACTTTTACAAAGCTTCTAGATAAGTTCGACCAATCTTCTCCGTCAGCATAGAACCGGGCAAACTTCGCCGGCAATGGATGAATTGGCTCTGGTGCTAAAGCTCTCCCTAAATCAGTGAAATCCCACAAACCAGTCTCATCGTTTCGGACCGCAAGTCTGAAAGTAGGATGCCAATGCCTGTCAATCCACACAATAAGGTAAATGATACTATGGAGATCTGTGACATGTCTGACCTTGATAGGCACCCTTTTACCGTCAGGAATACTCTGCATAGCAACAATGAACTCATCCAAGTTTGCTACCGGCTTGTTGTCAATTTCATCAAGGATCCACCCTGCGGAGTCGCTTCTATCCACTCTGAAAGAACCAGACGCATCAGCAATGTACACACCTTTGACTGGAATAGAGTACAACCGAGCAATCTGGTAGGAAATATTATGGAATGTAGCTCCACAAACTTCCACGTACCTGTCTGGAGTGATAGCATGTAAATCACCTACCTTTATAGTACTTTTAACTTCTTTACCACCTCTTTGAACCACAACTTCAATCTCTTCACCAATAGACGTATCTAATATTTCATCTACCCGAGAAAACTTTGAAACAAACTCATTGTTGATAGATATCAAACAATCACCTTCTCTGATACTGCCATCCGATGGACCCTCGGGTAAGACAGTTTCTGCCACTAAAAGCCCAATAGCATCGGGAAACATATCTCTTGCCTTGTTCTCATATTCTGACGTCAACCCAAGACGACTACATTCGTCAAAGGGCTTAAGAAGCCACTGTACTTGTATGGTGCCTCTAGTAATAGGCATAGACTGTTGCAAGCACTCCAAGGCTCGTTTACCTCGATGCAAAGGCAAGAAATAATCTGTAGACGCTTCAGTGCTTCCACCAGCTTGTAGTGCGACAACCGCACCGTCAATATTTACAACAGGAGAACCACTAGACCCACCAGAGGCACTAGCAGCTGCCTGGATATACTCGATATTAAAATCGTTATAAGTGAGACCACCATAGTCTGGAGCATTTCTATCCAGTCTACTGATGAACCCGGACAAGATACTTAATTTTTCACCGGCATCGTTACCTACCACTCTGATTTCACATCCGACTTTGGCCAAGTCCGGTCTCAAATGAAGTTCTTGGACATTCATATGTTTGATATCAGAAGGATTAAATCTCAAAAACCCGAAATCATGCACTGGGTCTCGGTACACGGGCTTCACTTCACATTCTTCATGATTGTCAAAAACGACATACCCACAAAAGGGTCCAGGGCCAACCACATGACGGTTGGTCATAATAATACCCTTCTGAGCATCAACAACAAACCCAGTTGCCTGACTATTATAAGACCCTTCAGTGTCGAAATTAGCCACACTTGAAAAGTGAATCGAGACCACGCTACTGACTACTCTTTCAATAGTCTGTTGCCATTCATGTGATTCGAAAAAATTTGCTCCTGATTTAAGTACAGATGACATTCCATCCTGATCCTCGTCATTGTTAATATCGCTTATAAGCTCTGCTTCATCACTACCAGCTCCAATAGTAGGTGAATCAGAATCCTTTTCACCAGAGTTCCCCAGAACCTTCACTCCATCCGAAGAATTTTTGTTGGTGTCCTCCAAGACCTGACTCACTGTAATGTCATTTTCCTTTGAATCGCCATACCTACTCTGACGCTTGGTACTGAACCCCGGGCCCTGGGTACCAATTCGACGTTTGGCCGGCTGGTTATTATTATTTCTTTTCCCTACAAAATTGGGAGAGGTGTTATCCATGATAGTGCGCTTTCCTGTCAAGCTCCAAACAGACCGTGAGAGTATGCCGCTTGAACCCGTATATGGTAGAACCGAGCTCTTGTATCCAAACTTGGGGAATACTATATGGGAATAAATCTGCCTGCACCGAGGCAAACCTTTAAATTGGTGCAAAATGTTGAGTCTAACTAATGAAAAAGAAGACACTGCCGAACACTACAGCAATACCTCCTCTAGGTATCAGTATAAATCTTCTAATAACGTATTTCAAAGGGTAAATATGACCTCAAAAAAACCCCCCTTCCGTTGATTGATCCCTCTGAAGATTTGGCAGGTTGTGCGTGCTTTTTAATGAGGGTGAAAAATTGGACTGCCGGGCCTAATAAAACGGTATCGTATAATATTAATTGAGGATCATCATCGACATCGATCTTATTTAAATTTATTTAGGTTAAGTTAGCGGTCCCGGGTCTTTTTGAAACTTACAAAACTTGAATCATAGTTTTCGTTCTTTGACCAAGACCGACAAACGCGTTGCATGATTACATGCGCATGCAATAACTGCATCTCATAGTCCGAAATTGTGAGAAGTAGTGGCGCGTTATTGACTACGGTTGCTACATTGTTTTGCCACAAAAATCGTAAGGGATGATACGGTAGCATGCCTTTAATTGAAGAACTTGGCAAGGCCACGAGCAGAGCACCCGCCGGGAGCAGTAGCAGCGGCAGACAAGAAGGTGGGAGAAAGAAAGCACGCTATTTGAACCCTGCGTCTCAAGAAAAAGCGATAAGCAAACGACTAGTAGATCTAGAAAAGGACAACTACCAAGATGGTGTTAAGATTGAAATTCCTAAAGTCAGCAGGGGTAGTCATGGTCAAAGGGTAGGCGCCACTGTAAACTCCCGAAGGGTTCTGGCATCTAGAAAAGCTCTTAATAATCATTTGGACGATGACGAACCTTCTGCGAATATATTCAGAACCGCGTCCGTGCGTCAGTCAAGCTACCCACCAAAGAAACTGTGCTCGGTGTGCAGTTATTGGTTTTCATTCATATGCGTACGCTGTGGTGCAACTCTTTGCAGTCTGAATTGCAGTAATACTCACAATGAAACTAGATGCGTTAAAATGTATTAGTCTATAAATAATAAATAAGGAAAAAATTCAAGTTACGCGAAAGACCTATATATATATCTTTCAATGCAGCCTTGTGTAAATTTCATCCAGCCACTTCTCATATTCAGAGTTTCGTTGCGAACTACTGAACTGTAAAGCAGGACCTATCATATTGCCCATCTCACTAGGTGTAGGATCACGAAGGTTCAACTTGCCAAGAAGGATAGACTCAGCAGTGATATTTTTGACCCAAGACTGGTCTGATACAATCTTTGTCACCCAGGCTATCCACTCATCCAATTTTTCATTGTCTATGACAGACTTCTCAGAAGAAAATATACCAAGCAAGTTGAGGCGAAACTTTGAGAGTTTCCTGTCAGTATCAAATAAATCTGGCTGAGCTCTTGATGCAATTACGTAAATCAGTCCCATCAACAGCGACCATTTATCCTTGATAAGTTTTTGGTACTGCTTATATCCATGCTCAACCGCATCAGTGGCATCATGGGTGAGCCCCATACCTCCGCATATCTGCTGTATCTGATCTAAAGATGGACCACGTTTGACTGCCATATGCTTTCCTCCTGCCGACATATTGTTAGGGACACCAAACTTATTACTCAGGCTTTTACGAGGCGACCTCCTGGGTTCCTTCATGGGAGTAAATTTCAATTTTAGCTTGGGTTCCAAGTACCCTCGGAATAATAGCACGAGCCGCGTGTAAACTTTTGGTGGTACAGGTATGACGTTGTGAATTTTCGGCTCTGGCAGTGAAAGCGAGTCAGAAAGTTTATCAATGGCCAAATGACAGCATATAACATGACGCGCAGACTCTTCCCCAGCCTTCAGAGCAGGCACTTTACTCCTGGATAGAAGAAAGTAGTTATTCGCAGTGGCCTTGACTTTACGTAGCTTGTCATCTTCAACGCCAGGTAAAAGACGCGCCAGAGCGTCAGATACCAACGGGTTATTGCTCATAGTTCGGAGCAATGGAGTAATACAAGCTTCCAAATACTTAAAATAACCTCTAGGCCATATGTTAATACCACACGATTTAATTGCAAGTTGCTTCGTTCGTGTCGAAGTTCAATGATAATATATTATTTCAAAGATCACAATTCTCCAAAATCATCATCATTGTATGCAACATAATGAGGTCATGTGACTTATGCATCTGTCTAAATACTTTAAAATGTGTCATTAGTATGTACACGGGTCGTTAGTGTAGTGGTTATCATACTTGCCTTCCAAGCAGGTGACAGGGGTTCGATTCTCCTACGACTCATTTTTTTTAAAATTATTTTTTTTACTTGCAGGTTTATTCTTATCAATTTAGAGAAACTGAAGCTATTTTTTTTTAGCTTGCTTATTAATCAATTCACTAATTGATGAATCATATAAAAAATGGTAGTAACTGTAAGAAATATCAGACGAAAGAGGTCAATTAAGCTACATTAAAAGATTTGGACTCTACCATACCATTGAACTGAAAAAAATTATGACGAGTGAATATACCTTCTTGTGACTCTATTATGTAAACCACTGATTTGATAATTTGCAAGGCTGAATGTCTTCTTATTTAACTAATCAGCTAACTGATAATTATATTTATAGTGTTTGAGTTACTTCGTTAGGTTTCGCATGCGAGCTTTGACAGGAGATAGTTTAACCTCTAGGTCTAAAGATACCTAAGATATTGCGCATCATACGGGTTCTTTTGCCTTGTGGCATATCTCGTTTTCTTTGGAGCAAGCGGTTGTACTACATTACCGACGCATATTCCATCGTTGATCTGGTACTTGCAATTTTAATATACAGCTGCGTTAAAGGCTGGCCCTCGACCCCGGTGAGGCGCCCACTTTTAACTTAACAAATTATTTTTATAGACTTAAAGCTACTAACATGCATAGGCTAATTTATTACAGGGATCAAAGTTAGACAGCTGCTTTGTGTAACCACTTCTACCTCCTGGCTGGCCTGGTATTGGGCTTACCAGCGACAGTCTGCAAAGGTAGCTCGGCTTAATTGAGAAAGCTTATTGTGGCTGCAAAATAGACATAAACTTGAAATATGAGCAGAAAATCTTCTCAAAAACCTTGCAGAAACTGCAAAGAAACCACGAAGAAACCTCGAAGAAAACTCAAAAAACCCATTTTTTGCTCTAAAAATGGACTAAATGCAGGTAAAGCAAAAACCACTTTACCAAATGGTAGAATACATTAAGAGGAATATAATGATATAAAAATTACACCAAGTCAAATTGTAGAGTTATTTGACTTTTTAATTTTTGTCATGCCAGATCAAATATTTCAGTGCCTGGGGTTCTGAGAAAAGTTTTTTGTCGTCAATTCAAACAGCGATGTGGCGCAGAGGAAGCGCGCAGGGCTCATAACCCTGATGTCCTAGGATCGAAACCTAGCATCGCTAGCTTTTTTTTTGCATTTATTTTTGCAAGATACATATATTTTTTTGCTTTGCTTTTATACTAGTATTCAGGGGAATTGAGTTTATTCTGCAGGGGTTCTTATTCGGTAACTGATGTAGGTAATTGACGTCAGGGTTTAGTAAACTAAATTTTTACCGAGTTTCTCAGATTGAAAAATTTGTGAAAAAAGAAGATTATATATTTATATCATTTCTGTATTTAATGCTTTCAAGCGATTGTTATCTGCCATTTCACGCGTTGACGATAATTCAAATGACATGTAGAATCGTTTTTTCTTTCTTATTATTTTTTTTTTATTTTTCAAAAAATCTTTTCTCGTTCTTGCTAGTTGGGCGTTGGCATTTGTAACGAGGAATTTGAGTTAACGTTTAGATATTTTTTTTTTGGTAGTTTACGTGTTTTTAGTTAATGCACTTTTTGATCATTACGGTACCTTTTAAAAACTCACACACAAATTCTCCCCCCTTTTTCCCTTAATTTTTTTCTCTCTCTCCCTCTCTTGAACAATTTTATTGCTAATACCGCTTTAAAGCATTAGGGCAAAAATCATATTTGTGGATTAGGGTTGAACATCATTGGAGTAATTGATATACCGTACAACCAAATTACCAGCTTGTCGCCAAGTATAAGCCCAGTTGCAAAACAGATCGGAACGCGTCAATTTACCAGGTAATTATAATATTACCACTACTTACTGTACAACACGACCCAGTACTGTCGATACTGACAACCCACTGTATATAATTTTTGTGCCATTAAAAATTATGGAATATGTCACAGCAAGCCGAGGACGCGTCACCAGGCTTGAAAGTTGATAGCCTTGTTGGTCAAGAACCGTTAGAGTCGACTTATGATGCCGATGATATGCCCAACGGGGAATCGGCAGGAGGTAAAAAGAAAAAGAAGCGGAATAAGAAAAAGAACAAGAAGAAGGGGAACGAACTCCAAGCGGTAGATCAGCAGGAAAACACTACGGCACAGGAAGAGGAGGAGCCAGATCAACCGGTACCTGCGGTGAAGGACAATGATGATGATGATGCGGAAAAATTAGAATCAACAACTGATTTGGATTCTGAATTCGTCTCATCGCCTTCCGGTGACAAATTTAATGCTCCAGAGCTTACCAACGAACCTGATGCCACTAGCGGAGAAACCGAAGAGACTACTGCAACTAGTAGCATTTCTAGTTCGACATCAACTAAGAAGATCTCTGAGATGGTTAGTAATCTTGAAATCCAGTTGAAGAATGAATCGACCGATGGATTGGTAAATGGCAAAAAGTCACGAATTAAGCCTTTGAATTTGTCGTTTTTATCTGACCAAACTTCTGATTCGAACTCTTCGCCTGTCAAGGTCACAAGAGGAAACAAACTGAGTGCATATACTGCCGCACTACGCGAGCAAGGTGACGAGAAAGAAGAGCAAAAACCTCAACAGCAGCAAGAGGAAATAGAAGATTTGCATTCCACAATGGACCACAAAGAAGAATCAAAAGATTTAAATATTCCAGAGATTAAAGAACCAGAGCAAGATCCATTAACAGAAATTATAGACCAAGAGGAAAAAGATGGCAAAACTACATCTAATGATTTGGATTTTAGAGAAACCACATCATCAAATGGAGACACACAGGCTAGTTCGCAATCATACCCAGATATGGAGCCAGGGTTTGAAGAGTGTGATACGCCAGTTCCAGAATCAGAACCCAAAGAAGAAACGCTAGCAGTAGAAGAAGGAGAACTAGGAGAAGAAAGAGAAGGCGAAGGAGAGGACGAGGAAGAAGATGAAGGAGACGAATATGAGCCTGAATTCACCTTTGAAGAGTACCAAACTGTGCAAATCACTGATCCACAAGATGGCAGGAGTGCGGACTTCACTATTGCCGAACAAGAGCCCCATGCCTCAGACGGCGAACAAGAAACGTTAGACCCTAAACCAGATTCTGAATCAGTAGCTTCTGAGTATTTCAGCGGAGATAATGGTTCTGAAGTTAGAGAATCTGATACTTCGTCATTACACACCTGTGTCTTGAAACCGATTGAAGCTGAGAATAAGCCCGAGCTACCAGAAAATGTGATTTTCGGGGTATGTGTGGTAGGCTTTAACCATGCTAGGGGTCCCGAAGTCGAATACTGGACCGGAACTGGCGGACAAGATTTTGGTAAAATTTGGGCCTTTTTACCGTTTCAAAGTTTACCAGACGGTAGTCATACTCATGAAGAAAACTTTTGTTATTTTACATTATTGTACGACTATGCTAAGGGCATTGCACCCAACCCTACCCCCGAGCGTAACAGCGAGGGACATATTATCGAGGAGTCAGATTTCAAGAAAGTCACCACTTTGTTTGGAATATCTTGCAACCGTCAAATCAGCAGTGACCAAGTAACAAACCCCACGTCTGATATCACCCGGTCGACGGTACAGAAGTCGGTTGTAGTGATAGCCACAAAGCCAATTTTTGGATCAATAAAGGAGAAACTCGCGGTGGTGACGCGAGCTTACTTTAGCCAGGGAGATTTTGAGGACCGACAAATTATTGATAATTTATACGAAAACTTGCAGGCAAATTTCAGTGTTAAAATGGATGACACCGATTTAAATATCAGTATGCCATTACGTGAACTTGTTTATCGTCTTGGTGCCAATGTGCTGGTTTTACTGAAAGCATTAATCATTGAACGCAAGGTTTTGTTTTTTGCCTCTAATACCGAACTACTATGCGCGTCTCAGTTTTCATTAATATCACTAATACCTAACCTGATTAACCATCTTGAAGACTGCGGCTCGCCATTGCTGAGTTCGTATGAGGTCACGATGAAAAAGCCTACTAGTTTACGTACAAGTGACCGTAACTCGTTACTGACGTTTATGGGGCTACCTTTGCAGATTTTCTCTGCTGGCGGGATGTTTAGTCCATACGTGCCATTGCAACAGATTGATCAATTGAATGCAAACGAAACCAAATTTTACCTTGCCGGTACCACCAATTCTTTAGTACTTGACTCTAAAACAGACCCTAAGTACGATTTACTGGTCAACATGGATACGGCACAAGTAGAGTTCAATGACCGGACGTTGAAATCAGCACTATCGTTATCACACGACGATAAAAAGTTCATGGACAAAGTCATCCAGTCAGTTAAAAAGACATGGGACGAGACCGACCCACTGCGTCCAAAAGGGTTTGGATACTATGGTAGCGAGGATTACATACGGTTACAGTTTGAAGAGTACCTGCTGCATTTACTATCGTCAGTCAAGTACGACGATTATGTTTCATTACGCGGCGTTGCTCCAGTGACAATGGTTGACCATAACCCCTCAGTACCGCTGAACAAGCCAAGCTCGTTGTACGGTGCCGAATGGGTTAAGGCTTGGCGCGATACCAATAACTACAGGATATTTAACAAGTTTACTGAACAGGAGCTGTTTGATATTGTTGAGGCGGGCCATTTGGGTAGCGCGCACCCTCCCACGACGGTATTTGGAGGGGTAGGCGCTACAGCCGAAACGGGCACAGGACCAGAAACCGGTCTGGGGCAAGGTACTGATGGCGCCGGTGGCCCAGCGGTGTTGAGTAACTTACTTGCAGGACTATGGGGTAAACAGGCCACTGTTGCTTCTTCTAAAGACGATACCAAAAGCCCGCCTAAAGAAGCATCTCTTCCCGATGATACTAACAGTGTTATGAGTGCCAAGAGTGTCAAAAGTGCAAGGAGCGAGCAAAGTGACCAACAGAGCGATGGCAGCAGTGTTGCTAGCGGTATAGGAGGATACTTTTCAAGTTTTTCCAAATGGGCTGGTTCTAAGAGGAAAAGTGTTGTAAAAGAAAATGGACCCCCTTCTACTACTGAGACCAAAGACGATAAGGGACTTGAATCTATCAGTCTTGACTCGCCCAAGTGAAATATTGTAGAAAAAGACGAAAGTCAAAAAAAGACAAAAACAAGTAAAAAAAAATAGTAATAAAAAAAAAATAAAAGTAATACATTATTAAATTATATCTACAATATCCAACGACGACGCAGTGAATGATCTTGAAGTGCACTAATATCTTGGTTAGTCGGATACACCTGTAAGGGGATCTGACAACTGAACGAATCACTAGGGATAACCTGTTTAGCCATGTACAAATCACCCTTCTGGTACTTATCTTCTTCAGTATCACCGTATCCCTCAAATGCTTCTATGGCCAACAGGTTTGGCGAATTAATTGAGGAACTTCTGGGTCGAGTTTGGCCCCAAAATGGATCACTTTTAGGCGCTTCCGTGCCATTATTGTCATTTTTATTCTCATCAACGTCATCACTGCCTTCGTCCATTTTAGGTGGTGCACGCTTTCTAGGTATTTTTGCTCTAGTGGTTACAAAATCTAACCGCAAAAACCATTTAACAGCGAATAACGAGGTACTGAACTGGGGTGCACTTGCTGAGGGGATAGCAAGCTCGAACGACGTCCTCGAAACCACATATGTCGAGCTAGACATTCGACTGAACACTCGGCGTGTTTCTCGAGCAATTTCATCGTTCAACTGAGCATCAGGTATTTCATCCCCATTAGAAGCTAGTGTTCTCGCATTTATAGATTTGTCAAGTTTCTCGATAGTCTCCAAACTCGCACACAGATGCAAACATTTATAGTCAGAGTTTTGGAAATCAACCACAAATTGCAGATCCTCACCTACTCTGTATACAGGTTTTGATAACCGCACTGAAGCTATTCGCATACCACCACGGTTAATGTCAAAATTGCGTCTGAACGGTTTTAACGTTGAAGAAGCAGCTGCGGCAGCCGTATTTTTATCGTACAGCTGCGAATACTGATACTTGACAAAAAAGTCTATGCTTTGTCTTACAGTGTAGTTTTTAATGTCCATTTCAGTTATAGACTGGTGACGTTCTCCTGTTGGTGCTGATTGCACACCCGGATCAGCCGTTTCCTTATTAAGAACTGATTGCACGTAAACAAAGAATTTCTGCTTATCAGGTACAGCACTATTATCATTACTACTATTAGTAATAGCTTTTGACCCGGTTGAGTTTGCATTATTCTGCTTCTTTTGAGCTAGATTGGTTGCAGATGCAATTTGATCGGCTATAAACGATGACCGCCGACTACCAGCTCCTGTGAACTTGTCTTTAACTTCAACCACAACCGCTTCATCTTTTTGCAAAACTATCGGCTCGGTTAGATTATGCACATGTTGTCTACCCTCACTGTCCACGTAGGGAAATATCCTGAATGGTATTTGTATTATTCGGCTGCGCGGTATTCCACCACCATCTTCTAATTTTTGTGCACTCACAACTAAAGTGTACTGGATCTTGATAGCCTTACCTTTACAACTTGGCGGAAGAACCTCTGGTAGTCGCAGTTGGTAAACGTATGATTTGCTTTCCCCAGGTTCCAATTTTAAATCAACAAACAACAGTGATTGTGGGGTAGAAAAGATGGGATAATCTCTATCTTCATTGTTAGGTCCACCAGCACCCAGACCTTGATTACTAGTAGTGTTAGGTAAACCACCAGTCGTTGTGCCACTACCCGAGGTAGAAGATCCTGGTGCTTGTGGTCCAACTGGTGGACTAGGTTTATTGGCATCGTCTTTAAGAAGATTGCCTAGACCTGCCGTCAATCCTCGAAACACTCCCTCTGAAGATCTACCATTCCCACCATACTCCAGTCCATGCTTACCCACTACCACGCCATGGGTTTTAATTTTAGTAAACGCGTCTTCTCGCACAAGGTTCTTGTCTACCTGGAAATAGCCCTGCACATGTATTGATCCCATAATATACTCTTCAGTGGCGTCTTCGCCGACTTTACCGTAACCACCAGCACCGCCAAGACCAAACCCAGAAATCCGTGAGGGTTTCCGTCTGTGTCTGGTTCCTGCGGACGTTTCTGCACGAGACAACCCCTGGGACTTCTGCTCAGGGACTGAAGTGCCGTCGGCGGTACCTATACCAAACACGCCCCGTAATGTATCTGAAATTTGTAGAGAAAGCCGACCAGCGGAGAAATCAAACGATGTGCGAGGTAACGATGACAATGACTGGGCGTCAGAGCTCAAATCAACATTGCCTCCAGGATTGGCACCACCATCACCTTCGCCGTCACCAGAAGTGGGTCCAGCAATTTCGGATTGTCTCCGAGAGGGCTGCGGCACGTACTCAGACCGGGATAGATTTTCGACGCTTGCGTCTTCGGCAGGGATACTGAATTGTCTGGGTTGCGTCGTCGAATCGGTGACCAAGTCGGACCCTCTTCGATTTGCGTTGCCAGCACCCGCACCAGTAGAGGCGGAGGAAGAGGAAGCATTAGCAGCAGCAATATTTTTAAAAGTGACAATCACTGACAATGGCTCACCGGCAAACACGACAGGACTGTCAAACAGCGCTTCAACTCGGACATTGGAGCGGTAAGACGACGATGTCGAGGACGACGCCATGGGGGAAAAAGAGGAGCAAGAAAAGAGTTAATAGGCAGTAACAAAACACTGCCGACGAAAACCTTACACACACCACAATTATTAACCGACCAAATATGAAATCGCCTTGCAGAGGTAAATCACAGATATATTAGTTAAGTGACGCGAGACACGAAGAAAAATAATGCAAGTTCCCTATAAGTAGTCCTTCTTTCTCTCCTTTTTTTTTTGTTCCTGTTGCCCAGAACTTTGTTTGTACGTAGGGTTCACCAGTGAACGAACGTTCTGATAACAATCCAAATCTTGTGTTTGAAAAGCTTTTAATAATGATACCCCTGTAAAAAAGAAACAAAAATTGAATGAATTGTTTCAGGTTTAGCAAGATATTGGGCGTATCATGTCGTGGTCAATAGCCCATATACTATTGTTTCACTGAATCACAAGTGTACGTATGCTACTTAGTACGTATGGTACCAGTGGTATAGTAGTATAGTACTAGAAGAAGTAGCTTGAGGGACCAAACTGATCGGCTGGTGTTATCCAGCGATCATGTCGTCGATGAATTCCGGTCAAAACCTTATAACGCGTAAGTGCTTGATAAACTTAGTCTGTGATGATCATCTTGTGCGGCGGGCTCGGAGAATACGTTGTGTTTTCTAGTACTTTTGTTGTTAGATAGCGTTTTACAGCCACAGTTTAACAAGCACAAACTCATACGGGTGGAGTTTACACATAGGGTTACGGGGTTACGGATGCTTGGTTTTTATTTTTAGTATATTGCCCCAATTATACAATGGATCAGTATAAAAAGGGAGCAAATATCCCTTAAACTTGGGTTCTCTTCTTTTTCTTTTTCTCCTGAACAAACAACTCTGTGTTATTCTACTTCCTCTCTTCACACTACCATTACTACTTCTGTTACCGTAAATATGTCTGCGTTCGAAGATTTGTCTGGAAAATCTGTTGTTATCGCTGGTGGGGTAAAGAACCTCGGTGCCCTGATCGCTCGTGACTTTGCCGATATTGGTGCCAAAGAATTTGTTTTGCACTACCATTCCGAAAGTGACAAGGCTAATGCTGAGAACCTTGTTGCCGAGCTTAGCCAAAAGGGCAGTAAAGTGATTCTTGTTCAAGGAGCTCTTGAAGACCCTGCAATAGTTTCCAAGATCTTTGACAGTGCTATTAAGGCCTTTGGTAAAGTCGATGTTGCGGTTAACACTGTTGGCAAAGTGTTGAAGAAACCATTCACCGAGATCTCTGAAGCGGAGTATGACAGTATGTTCAACACAAACTCCAAAGCAGCGTTTCTTTTCATTCAAGAGGCCGGCAAAAAGCTTGCTGATAATGGTAAAATTGTAACTATAGTTACTTCTTTACTTGCAGGGTTTACTGGCCTTTACGCGTCTTACGCAGGTTCAAAGGCTCCGGTTGAACACTTCACCAGAGCTGCTGCTAAGGAATTCGGCAGTAGGGGAATTTCCGTCAATAATGTTGCACCAGGTCCCATGGATACACCATTTTTCTATGGCCAGGAATCTCCTGAAGCTGTTGCGTTCCACAAGTCTCAGGGCATGAACGGTAAACTCACTGACATTAAAGATATTTCTCCCGTTGTCAGGTTCTTAGTAACCGAGGGCTGGTGGTTCAACGGCCAGACCTTGTTTGTCAATGGAGGTTACACTACTCGTTAAGTAAAACAAAAATATCAATGGTATATATATAAATAAGTAAAGTACTTGGAACAGGTATATATAGTAAAAAAAAAAAAGAACGTACGGCTGAAACTCAGGGGGTAAAGACATGCAAAGAAAAGTCGGAATCCCGGATCCAACAATAATAATAGTAATAAAAAATAATTACTCGAGCGGCCTTGCGCTAGCACGCACTAAACTTTAAAATGCCAAGGAAATGAATTCCCGCGTACCAATAAAAGGTTTTTATTAGCTACATGGCACTTATGTATTATATGGTTATAGGTAGCACTAATGTATAATAGTTACACAAGTTAACTTTTCAGTGTCGTCGTCGCGGTTGGTAACTTTAATACTTAAACGAGTTCCATACTTTTACGGTATATGCTCTTTTTTGGTTCAGTGACGGAAAAGGATCCGTCATTTACAGAGCTACCTCTGGAAAGGTTCTCTTGACCTTGAGCGGTTTGGTATTGTACAACAGTGGGCCGGACACAATCTTGTTTTGTATGTATATATAATCCACCTTAGACAATACTACTAGTATCACCGGGGAATTACAAAAATATAACCCGAACAATAAAGAGAGGGAGAGAGAAAGAAAGAGAAAAGGAGAGGCAGGGAAAAAAACAATGATAAAAAGAAGGCAGCTTAGGACTTTAGCGATCCTGGTTATTCTGGCAAATTTGTCGGTATTGATCCCTCTTGCATTTTACCAGATAATGGTCGGATCCGTGGATGTAGATAATCTTATCCGGACACGATTCGAAGTTCTGGTGAACACAATTGACTGTAGCCGTCAGTTCTTTGATGTGACTACTGGATTAGGAAGGGATATACCATACATGGTTATAAATGATACTTCATGTGACAAATCATACGCCAAATTTGATAATAAAGATCACCAGGAATTGGCTAGGGCAAGGTTTAGAGATAAAAAATCTGATTTAGAATTGTCAATGCCGAACAATATCCTAAGGTATAGAAACAAGTATATGGATTCTCTCGTGAAATGCCGAGAGTCTGGTAAAATGCTTTGCCTGATCTTGGAAGATGACGTTGTTTTCATTAACAGACCCAAGCTAGCTCGGTTGAGACTAGTTTTCTCGACTTTTTCTTGGTTCTCCAACGAGGAACTGGTCTATGACTGTTCTAAACTAGGGGTTCCTTGGTTGTCAACATCTCATACCGGGAATAAGTCCTTGTGCAGGGTTATCCCGTCAGGTGGAGTTCCTTGTATACTAGAACAAATGGCAACTTTGAATTATCCGGCAGATTTGGCATTACGACTAGCTAGTCAACGGTGTAAGTATGTTCAAAGAAGGTTTCTTCTAGTTCAGCATACCGGGGCCAAAAGTACCCTCGGTCATTAGCATTTAATTTTTGTATATTAAAAGATAAATATATTTATACATGTACATGTACATGTGTGTATACATGCACAATCGTGACGCGTCGTCGAAGGACGCGTGTCGATCGTATACTTTAGCTGCATTTTAAATAGCTAACACAAGCTTTTATTATTTCTTATCAACTTTCAACTTTTGACAAGATGACGGAGGAAATTGAAGAAATTGATCTTTACGAGACATTGAAGATCAAAAAAGATGCCAGTGAAAATGATATTAAAAAGGCATACAGGAAACGCGCACTAAAAACTCATCCTGATAAGGCACGTAATGACGAAGAGAAAGAAAAGTTCCATCATGAGTTTCAACAGGTTTCATTAGCATATGCTGTTTTGAGTGATCCTAAACGAAGAGCTCGGTATGACCGGACGGGCAGTCTTGATGCATTTGCCGAGGACGAAGAAACAACTATAGCCGATTTGTTTGCTCAATACAGCCGACCAGAAGTCACTAAAGAAATGATTGAACAAGATAAGAAAGAGTACCAAGAAAGCGGAGACGAACGTAAGGATATTTTGAAATACTATACTAAAGGGAAAGGTAACTGGGACGTTATCTTTGAGCACGTTTTACACAGTAATCCCTTGGAAGACGAAGACAGGTTTAAACAAATCATTCAAAGCGCTATTGAAAAGAAGGAAGTCGAAGCATATAAATCATTCACCAAAGAATCCAAAAAATCTCGAAATAAGAGACGAAGTGCTGCTGAACGCGAAGCCACTGAAGCAGAAGAACTTTCAAAAGAATTGGGTATCAAAGATAAAACCGAAGCAGATCTTGCTGCATTGATAAGGGCCAAAAGTGAATCAAGATTTGATGCAATGATATCCAACCTTGAAGAAAAATACAAACCCAAGAAGAAATCCAAAAAGTCCAAATAAAACATGAAGCAGAATACAATAATAAGAACAAGATATTTGTTAGGAAAAGTGGAGGTTTTTTATATATATATATAAGCTATTTAACATATTTGTCATTAATAACATGAACCAATGTTCTTTACATTTTACATAGTTATTTTTTAGAGTCCGTAAACTGGGATAACAAACCGAGAACCTTGTCAATATGTCCATTGGAGACATTGGTAGCAGAAATACCCATATGACCGATACGGAAATATTTGGTAACGATCTCCTTATGAATACCACCAGCTAATTGCACACCATTCTTCAACATGAATGGGATAAGCTCAGAGTTTTCAACTCCAGGAGGCAAGTAAACAGCAGTCATACCATGAGCGGCCATTATTCTTTCTTTGGCAACAATCTTGAGTCCCAACTTGTCCAAAGAGTCCTTAACCCAGTCACTAGTCTTTGCGTGGGCAACAAATCTAGCTTCAACAGCTTCAAAGCTAGGAGCGATTTGCTTCAATGAAGCGTGTAAAGAGTACACATTTTGAACAGCAGGTGTAGCAAAGTACTTAGCTGGTCCGTTTGCCTCATAAGCTTGCATAATTGGCAACCAACGGTTCAAGTTAGCAAAGTAAGCTGGGACGGGAGTTTTCCTGTTCTTAATGGCATCCAAAGCACGCTTTGAAGCAAATGAGATAGATAACCCTGCAGGAGCGCCAATAGCCTTTTGACTAGCAGTCAAGACAAAATCCAAACCCCAGTCGTCGAATCGGATCTCTTCAACGCCGACCGAGCAAACACCGTCGACGACCACCAAAGTATCGGGAGATACTTTGTGAACAACCTCAGATACTGCCTTGATGTCGGACAAAACACCGGTAGAAGTATCGACGTGAGTAATAGTGATGATCTTGTACTGCTTCTTCTTCAAAGCAGCCTCGACTTCACTCAAAGCAGGTCGGCCACCAATCTCGGAAGTCAATTGGTCAACGTTGACTCCGTAGGTTTCCAAACAGTCAGCAAACGAGTCTGAAAAGTAACCGGTGTTAAGCAACAAAGCAGAATCACCCTGCTCAACGAGATTAGCAGCAACAATGTCCCAGCCAAGAGTACCTGATCCGGCAAGCACAAAGGGTTGAGCACCTTTGTCCTTAGACAAAAACAAAACCCTCAGTGAAGTCAAAACTTCACTGAAAACTTGGACAAACGGGGCAGCGGTATGAGCAACCGAGTAATGGCTCATAGCAGCCAGGACCTCAGAGTCAAACTCGATAGGCCCTGGAATCATAGTGAGAGCATGGTCAGTCATTGTTGTTTTCTCGTAGAATTACAGGCCTTCTTAGTGGTTAAAAATGTTCCAAGGATAAAAAAGAATCCAGATCTTGTCAGCTTAGCTAAGTTATCGAAGGTTTTTTACCTCGACCGTCGGATAAGAGCGCCGATAACGTTGTGCGTTTACCCCGGACACAATTGAAATTTTTCATATGTAACCACTAGTCAATCATGTACGGCTGTGTAATCGGACATGTACATGTGTGTGTACGTCAAATTTATGAAATTAAGGAACGCGTGCTTTGATCTGTAATATATCCAAGTTTACCACGTATATTTCCTGCGCGAACGTCGTTTTCACGCGTCATACCAGGGATTATTGACATAGTAGTACCCTGGTTTACCACTATGGAAGGGTTACCTGTAGCTGATGGTAATACCACCTCCAACAATGAAATGGTCTATGGAGCGAACGAGGTATCTCCTTCACCGAAACCACGAAGATTTGCTCCAATCCCCAACAAACCACTACAGTTGTTCTCCAGCACGCCTATAGTTGCGCGCCAGCCATTGGCTTTGTCACCTACCAGGAGAAACCCTAACGACGTCACTCACCACCAAGATGGTGGTGACCCTCAGGATAGCATGCTGCAAAGCATGGGTGTGTTCGACAGCGATGACGACGACGTACCCCCTCCTCCCGTGCCGGAGTACCTTTCCCTACCGAAAATAGTTTTGTCACCGTTACTAGAGCGCCGGATACGGGATGACTACGACCGTGACCAAGATTACCCAAGTGAACTTGGTAGCGCCGAGTCAAGGTATCGCAGAACGGTCGAATCTAGCCAGTCACCACAGCGAAACGAGGCTGGCCGTAGGCTGAATGGAACTGGGCTATCGCCTGTAAGAAATTTCAGCACGCGGTCGGAATGGATTCGTCAGTACATGAATATGGCCGAGATTTCTCGGTCGAGACAACGCGCGGACGAGAGCGGAGATGACACGGAGCAGGAAGGGTATGGAGATATAAACCACGACGAAACACAAGAAAGTTTGAAAAGTGTGGACGAGGATTCTGAAAAGTCACAGTATACAAATGGAAACGAGGGAGATACTGGTGAAGTATATAATGGGCAAATGGGTTTTGATCAAGAAAATAGTGACCAAGGAAATGTGGTTGATGACGAGGAGGACGAAGTAGAAGTAGAGGGTGAACATGAAACGGAAGATGGTGATGAGGCGGAGGAAGAAGAGGATGATGAAGAAGTTAGTGGGATGGACGCAGAAGAGGAGGGAGATGACGAGGAGGATGTAGATGATAGTAACGATGAGAATGAAGAAGATGAAGGGGACGAGGAGGATGAAGAAGTTGAAGAAGGCGAAGAAGAGGATGAAGAAGAGGACGAGAACGAGGAAATGGAAGAAGACAAAGACGAAGACGAAGACGAAGAGGAGGAGCAAAATAGTGAAGAAAAAGACGAGAGGAATAAAAGAGCTTTACGGGCTAGAAAGATAATACGACAACGAAAAGAAACAAAACAAAGCGCATTAAAAAACAGGAAACAAAAGTTGAAAGAAAATTATACTTGGACACGAGATGATTGGTTAACATTGTTAGGATTGGTTAGAGCACTTGATTTAACTGAAGGCGAAGTACTTGAATACGGATTACCTTTAGCTATCAAAGAGACTTTCCCCCAAGTACCATTCAAGAACCTGGCAGTCCGAACTCTCACAATGATCACCAATCTTCCAACCTCTTAGACGACTTATCGTGTGAGCTGTACATTTTATTTATTCTCCCCCTTTTTGACATTTATTAATAGAAATAATAAAAAATAAAAATAATAATAATAACAATAAGATAAATCATTATATGACACTTTATAAATCATTGCATGCACCTATGGTTAGAAAAACCGACCAATTTGGATATACTTTGACAGTTGGCCAATAACGTTACCAGATTTCTTCATCCCTCGGCCATCAACATCGATACCGTCACCGCTCTGGGCACCAGCTGACTGGCCACCCTCGACTGACTCCGGTCCATTTGTGTTTCTCTCAACCAACTTGGCTCTCGACCTTGTCAGTAATGGAGCAACCGGTGCTACCACTGATGGTGCTCTAGCCACTTTTCTTGGTGCATTAACCGATGAGGAAGACGACGATGCTGATGGTGCTGACGAGGAAGAAGAGAAAGAAACGCTTTTGACTTTTCTCGTGCTCGGTGAATCACGCTTACCCACAATCTTCTTTCGATTCCCGTTACTTGCCTTTTGTTCGTCAATTGGCGCAGCAGCAGCAGCAGCAGATGCCTCAGTAGAAGACGTGGTGGTATCATTTTCGTTCGGGTTTAGAGATTTCTCTCGTTGTGTAGCGGCCATTGCAACCGCAGCCCGTATATCACTAGGATCCAATTTCAGTTTCTTAGCCTCAGCTATCGCTCTCTCAAACGGAGTTGCTTCTTCACCTAACTCAAGGGTCACATCGATATCATCGTTAGCATCACCACGGTCGTTATCGTCATCACCGGATCCATGGTCATTTGACTCGTCTTCTTCTTCGTCATCTAGTAAATGAGCTTTGGAAATACGTCTCTGCATTTCTTGAGCCAGTTCCGTCAAATCTGTTCCCTCGGCGATCAGGTTACGTTTTCTCATAAACTCTACCAAATGGTCGACTTTCTTCTCCTTGGATGTGACCGGCAACGATATGGCAACGTATTCAGAATTCGACCGTTCTTGTGGTTCCAGTTTCGCCGGAAACTTTGATGCAGCCGCTGACGAGGGAACAGTTAGTCTACCCGTCACCCTTAAAGGACGCACCAGAGACGACTGTGAGGGTAAAACTATTGGAGGTGCACGTAGGGGTACAGAACCAGTACTAGTGACACTACCGTTACCACCAACACTGGAGCCGCCATTAGTATTAGTTACTGGCTCTTCTTCAAAGGGAACACCACATTCTCTAGCAGCTTCTTCCTGGGAAGAAAACTCTAATGAGTGACTCAGCCTTGTATGGTTAAGAAATCCCTGAACGTTACCAAAGTTGCTTCGCTGACACTTGGGACAGACAATCTTAACCACAGACCCGTCAGATTTTTTATATGTACAAACTGTGACAGCGGGCTTGACCGATGAGGATAGCGACGATGAACGCAGCATAGATGTTCGCTGTGACCGTGGCTCTGCCCAGGGGTCATTGAACGATATCCCGTAATGCTGATGCTGTTGTTGCAACTGTTGCTGCTGTTGCTGTAGTGCCGCAACCTGTTCTTTGAGTAGATCCATGTACTGTAGCTGGTATTGTTGATAGGTATCACGGGGGTCACGTAAGAATTGGCTATAAACTTCAACGAAATTCGCAAGTATAGTGTTACCGGTCTCAGGTTCTGGAGCTAGCGGGTTCTTTGAGTATTCCCGTAATTGTAGCATCAATGCAGTAGTTTTAGCAATCTCATCTTCAATCATTCTAAGTTCTCGGTGTTTTAGCATAATTTCCAAATCAAACTGGGTACGAATAACTGCCCGTAGCTTTTCAGTGCTTTCATTTTCATCATTTTCATTATTTTTGTCGTCATCATTATCATCCTCATCAACTAATCCATGGCTTGACTCGGGTTCCGCTGGTGGTGATGCCGATGGGGTAGGTGTAACAAGACTCGGCCCCGCCGGTTCCTGGCTACTGTGTTGTAAGTCTTCGCTTTGGTTACTTTCGTTTTCAAAAGACAGCTGCTTGTTTTTGCTTGTTTTTACCTGGCTGCTGAGGCGATTTTTCTTGCCATCTTCATCTTCGGAGACCTGCTCATCAAACGAGTCTTCTTCAGGCGTGGGAGGTTCGCGACGACGGAACTTTACCGAGTTATGTACATTTGTTCCGTCCTTCGCGAGTCCAGTTTTTTTGGTTGTCGTAGCGCCACCGGCTCTTTTCCGACTCTTCTTTTGTAATCCTCCAGAGGGAGAAACTGATGACGCTGATGACGATGCCGACAACGGCAATGACGTCGCCGATGATGATGATTTTGGTACATGACCACCATCGAGTTTCCGCTGGCGTTTATTATTAACACTAGTGTCGACGGCGTCTTCACCAGATATTAGCCGCCGTCTCGTCATATTAAACAGTTGTGACGGCCGCTTATAATGTTTGTTTTTTTAGTTGTTGAACCAGCCGAGTCGGGAAAACAGCCCCTTAGATTGCTTGACGACGATCACCAGTTATATTGTACCGCCACTGTATAAACCAGGTAGTAGTATATTTTTATGTTGGGCGATGGGATGGGTAGTGATGACCTCAAACGAACACAAACGAGACGTGAAAACCACCCTGAAGTAAAAGTGTTTATAACTCCAACTCCAGAGTATGGAATACCTGCTCTTATAGTGTCAAAGACTCACCAGTTTACCACATTCAACAAACAACGATATTGATGGTAGAATGCAGCAAAGAAAAAGCGCAACAACAAAACAATACACACACACACAAAAACTTGCTCAGCCGTACCCCTCTCTTGCTGGTGAATTGAATAAGCAGAACCTCCTTCCTTTCTTGAACGGATTCGAAAACCTGAATGTAAGAGCAAAAAATAATAACGAAAAAGATTTGTTTAAGCGGGGAATTTCCGGTGTTGCTTGAATTCCACGTTTACCTTCTTCTAATTCTTCTTACTTCTTTCAAGGCGCTTTTTTCGCAGAATTAAAATTAGAGAAAGAGAGAAGTTTAAAGTTGGGTGATGATGGAAACCTGGGTAATAAAAAATCTCATCGCGTAACATTTAGCTACTACTAGCTTAGGTACTAGGTACGGTATTGGTACATTACGTACCACCATAAAATAGAAATTTCAAAAATAAACGTTTCTATTAAACCAAATAAATCAAGTAAACCAAGTAAATCAGTTAAACTAGCTGATAAATAACAGGCGTATCAGTAGAGTTCATGTTCAAATTACAAGTAATGTGGAAGATAATCAGATCACGTGACTAAGTGTCACGTGCTGACATCAGAAGTACAAAAATCTACTACTGGGCTATCTGTACTAGCAATCATCTTCCAAATTTTTCACAAACACCATTAGAATGGAAATACGGCAAAGAGATAATACTGCTACGCAAGTGCGAGCAGCTTTGAAAGCTCTTGAAACAGAGGGAAGTCTGGAATTAGAGAATCCTAAAGGAAGTTCATGCCAGAAATTGGTTGCAGTAGTTGAAAAAATCAAAGATTATTATAAACAACAGCAGCACCAGCACAATGATGGAGGGAAACAAACATTACACCAAGTTAATACATTAGGATACTATGGTAATGAACAAAAGCCAGAGACAAAACTGGTTCATCTGCAAGTGAAGTTAACAGTAAATAAGATATGATTACAGATTTCAAAAGATCATTTTCTGACGTTGCTACGTTTCTTTGATTTCCTTTTGGTATCTTCGCCTTCTTTGCATGGGAATTTAAGTGAAGGTAAACTTTCAACTCCCTTTTTGGGCGTTGATGCTGATACTGGGTATAATTTCTCCTCGAACTTATCGTCCTCCTCGGGCAGCTCAGTGTCGTCTAGTTTACGAGCCCGTTTGCAGCATTTGTCGCCAGTAGATTTGGGGTTCTCCTTGCCGGATGGAACGCTTGCCTTTGGAGTATTAGTGGTTTCAGTTAACTGACGGCGTCTAGGTCGTAAGATCCTTCCCGTATCTGCAAGTTAGAAAAACGCAACATTACAGCAATACAAAACTGAAGTTTAGCTCATTTAGGTATCATTTACCTGTAGGGGTATCTGCATTGAACTCCTTGTACACTTCGAAGAGCTTGGATTCCGACTTTCCATAAGATTTCATTTTGGTATCTGATAAACGGGACTGATTCATGATGTATGATCATCATTTGGTTTCAGTAATCTATCAAGGGGAACAATTTACGTAATCGATCGCGTAACGGACTAGTAACAAATATATACCTAGCACTATTACCACAAACTTGTTGAGCTTTACGTATTCATGTATTTATTCAAAAGATGTCATTACCAGGACCAAGCACGCCGATAATACCGTCGTCAGTGGCGCCTGCATCTATACCACGGACACCTTCGTCGACTTTACCGCATCCCAGTGCGTCGACGCCTGGCAGTGGTGGACTGGGTTTAGGATTTTCAGGGTTGAATTCTGGGAATAATGGACGGTCAACATCAAGTGCAAGTGTTCGCAAGATAACCCAGACCAAGTACGACAAGAACCTTAATAGACGGCCAATGCAAGTCAGCGAGTCGAGTTTTGCATTTTTGTTCAGCGAGATTGTACAGTACCTCCAAAAGGGATCAATAGGCATTCAGGGCCTCGAGGCTAAGCTCAACACTGTAGGGTACCACCTAGGTCAACGGTTGCTTGAGCTTGTAACGCTACGTGAGGGGAAAGCGGCCAAACGGGAAACAAAAGTACTAGGGCTGCTGCAATTCATCATGACGAGTATATGGAAATCGATTTTCGGTCGTCCAGCTGATGCTCTTGAAAAATCAAACGATTCTAATAATGAATACATGATCATTGACAATAACCCATTAGTTATCCACTACATTTCGGTCCCCAAGGAAACTGCCCAGCTGAACTGTGCAGCATTCACTGCAGGGATAATTGAGGCTGTTTTAGATGGAAGTCTGTTCACTGCGTCAGTAACTGCACACTCAGTAGCTACTGAACAATACCCACAACGGACAGTTTTCCTAATCAAATTCGACCCAAAGGCATTACAACGGGAATTATAAGTCAATTTTTTTTTTGTTTTGTTTCTGTTGTTTTTATTATATTATTTCACTTTATACAGATACTTGTGTCAGCTGGTCAGTAACACCGCCTACCAGCAAATCATCGTCGTCATCATCAGATTGGTCAAACTGATCCAAACTGAGAGTTTTTTTCATGGAATAAGCATCCTCGCCATCTGCATAGTACCCGTTGTCAATGTTGATGACCTCGAAGTTTAACGTATCCCGGTATAAATGTAGTGCAGCGTTATTAGATTTTCTCACATGCAATGAAACATATTGTGCTCCGAATACTTCAACCAAAGCTCGAAGTGATTGCCGCATCAGCTTGGCAGCTACGCCCATTCGACGGTAGCTGCGCATCACAGATACACTTGTAATATGTCCATGTGGCACTGACCCTTCGTCGTCTTCCATCTTGGCAAGCACATATCCAATTACCCGTTCGTTCCCATCTGAGGTTGGAACTGTAGCAACGTATGATCCCTGTGGCCATGAAAGAACATGTAACATGTAGTACTTTAATGAGTAGTTTTCCGGAAGGTTATGCAAATTGGCAGTTTGCATGCCTATCATGTCCTCCACCCTAGCTTCTCGAATATTCATCTTGGTATTTTTGAATATTTCCGGAGTTACCACGACAAATGTATCCTACTAACCTTTCAAGATCCTTTGGCTCAATGATACGTACGTAAAATGTTCGATGACCTTTTTTTTGTTCCCTTGTAAAATCGGCCAAAATTTTCAAAACTTAAAATTAAAATCCGGCACGTGATATGTCACGTGAGTACCATAATGTATATCACTTTGAGCTCTTTATCTTTACTATTATTCAAAAATTTGTTTATTTTAGCCATTTACTGATACTAATGCCACCAGCGCACTACTCTAAGCTTAAATTCTAAATCCAACCAGTCATTTATAAGGTGAGAATTGGGTTTCAAGTTGACGAAATTGTAAAAACTAGGCCGAGAAATTAATATTTCACGAACCCCGATCGGTTTTAACTAAGAAAGGAAACCACCCCTTTATTAATTAGTGTTTTTAGCGCTAACTAAAAAAAACACGTCCCCTCTGATAACTTTACTCGCTAAAGGTGTTGTGTTTTACATTTTGAGTTTTGAGTTTCTTTATTTTTATTTTTTTATTTTTTGGTTACCCGAATTCCCCTTTTTGGTCCCTATTCATTCATTCATTTTCAAGTTATATACCCGGGATTAATCTTTATACTGCCATTAGATACTTTGCTTTTTGTTGTACAGAAAGTTGAGTGTGCGTTTTTCTTTTGCATTTGTTTATCTCTTATTACCCGCCTGGCATGCTGGTATAAACCATCCATTTGTTTTCAAGTCAACTTTTTTTCTTTTTCTTTGGATTCTCTGTTTATTTATTAATTTTTATCACCACCCACCACCATGAGTATTGACTGGGAGGGTCTTGAGGCTGTTGAACGTCGCATGGTCGACAAACCTGACGATTTGGAGGGTATGATTACTCAATTCAGGTCTACTCATATCAACAAGGAGACCCCTTCTTGTTCGCAAGTACCAAGTGATACACTTTATACTGTTGACCAGTTACGTGAGATCATTGAAAAGCAAGAAGTCGAGGAAGGCTCATCACCTTGTACTGAATACTCGGATGCTGAGTTGATGTTTTGGTCAGCTTTGATTGCTGATTATGATAGTGTTATGATGCGTATCCCTCGGTACTGTAAGGTAATGATTTGGTCAGGAATACCTGACGCATTGCGAGGTAAAGTCTGGTTAAGTTTATCACAAGCATTAAAAGATCGTACTGTTTACAAGTTGTATGATTCATTAGCATGTGAATGGACTCCATCTATCAAAATCATTAACCGTGATTTGAACCGTACGTTTCCTGGAGTGACCATGTTCAAAGAGGCTAGTGGCGAAGGTCAACGGAAGCTTGGACGTGTTTTGGCGGCTTATAGTGCATATGATGTTCAGCTTGGGTACTGCCAAGGGTTGACATTTATTGCTGCTATTATTTTGATGCATGTTCGAGACGATGAAGCTGAAGCATTTGCAGTTTTGGTGCATTTGATGGAGGATTGTGGATTCAGGGAAATGTTTACCTGTAATTTGGCTGGACTTAAATTACGAACTTTCCAATTTGAATCTTTGTTTAAAGAACATTTACCAGAACTGAGCAGTCATTTTGAAAAATTGGGTGTACCCAGTGTTTTCCTCAGTCAATGGTTTCTTAGCTTTTTTGGAGCTACATGTCCTTTAAAAATGTTGGTAAGAATCTATGATTTGGTATTTGCTGAAGGCGGAGCTTGTACCATGATGAAGGTTTCGTTAGCTGTGCTTAAACGAAACCAGAATATTTTGATCAAGTTTGATTCCGAAGATGAAATTTTGGAACGATTACTTGGTAAAAATTTGTGGGATGTTTATGGGTTTGACGAAGATTTATTGATAACTGATATAACTTCAGTTACCGGAGTTGTTGATAGGCTAGCAGACTTGGAAACCATGTACAAGGAGCACGGGGAACTTGGTGTTGCACCTCCTTTGCCGTTAGATGATCAATTACCCTCACCAGCGCCCGTAAGTCCTGAAAAGGATACCAATAGTTTTATTGGATCTGTAACCACATCACCTTCAATTTTCCGATTCTGGCGTAAGGACAGTGCCGTCACAGGGTCAACCAGCGCCAGTTCGGAATTATTCGATACATCAGTATACCGAGCGCCTTCCTCGGTATCTTCAGTATCGGAAGAAGATGATTTACGCGAAGTGTATGAAATGAAGCTGGAACTTCATCACACACGTTACGCGTTACATGCTGAGCAAGAAGACCGTAAAAAGGACCACGAGTTGGTTTTGAAGTTATTGAAAAACATCAATGATCCTAGTCTATTAAGTGAAGTCAAAGATCGGTTTGGATACACTGACGATGGAAGCAATAATGATAACAATAATAACGACGAGGACGAAAGCACAGAAGCAGGTACAGAGGCAGTTACAGAAGATACCAATTCGACGTTACACGCATGTTCCAATTGCGAAAAGCTACTGATGGAACTTGCAGTAGTTAAATCAAACGAAGTGGCTGCGAAACAAACTATTGACGAATTGAATGAACGGGTGATAAATCAACGTCCAAGGTCTTGGTGGCAGGGCAGTGGTATTAGTAGTACATAAGTAGTAGTAGTTATTAAGTTATACCAATTGACTATACAGTATCGCCTAAAAGAATGTTAGAATAATTGTTTCAATAGAGTGAGTTTTAAAATAAGGGGTATTCCCTTTTCTCTGGTATTAGAAGCGAAGCCAAAAGAAAAATAATATAAAAAATTTTTTTTTTCAGCTTCGAAAAGTTTCAGCGATAAAAAGTAAGGTAGCGTGAGTTTTTCCACATCGATAGTATATCTCGAGCCAAATGCACTCTAGTCATCATATGAATAATACCAGAGAGTAGGGATTGATACTCATGAATTGAGTATTTTTCAGAAGAAAAAAAAAATTTTTGGTACTTACAAATTGATCTGGTTGGTAAAGGAAAAAAAAATTTCAAACAGTGTTTAGTGTCAAGGGGTATTTATAGTCCGATTTGAACTCTCTTTATTTTTTCAGCCGTACGTAAATGCGTAGGCCGTGCTATATTATTTCAGTGAAAAACTATATATGCACATTCTACATGTACAAAGATCAAAGGGTGTTAAATCAGAATCAGAGTTCTTTGACTCTGGGACGACTATGAGCATTTTGAGACGGACTTTCCATACATCGCGAAGATGTTTGACGAAATTCTATGTGGTTGAGTCTGGCCGTACCAAGGGGATATTCATGGAGTACGAAACCGCAAGATTATCAGTGCACAAGTATAAGAATGGCAGGTTAAAAGGGTTCAAAGAGTTTGATGAAGCAGCAAAATATTTCAAGAAAGTAGTTTTGACAGCGCGCCAGAACTCGAAAATCAAACACGAAAACACGAGAACCATATATGCGGACGGAAGCACGCTGAACAGCGGCGACCCTGGCACGGCGCGCTCTGGGGTAGGCATCTACTACGGCGATGGCGATACTCGTAATGTGAGTAAACCTTTAACCCGCACCACTCAGAGCGACCGGGCAGAGTTATCAGCCATTCTGGAGGTACTCACTTTGGAGCTCGAGTCCAGCAGCATAGAGGGCGACGCGTACCCGGAACAGGTTGTGATCTGCACAGACTCGCAGTACGCTATTCTTTGTTTCACCGAGATGGGGCTCCAATGGCGACAACTCAACTATAAGAAAAATACTAGCAGAACTGCCGAGATCGTTAACCGAGATTTGATCGAACAGGGCCACTATCTGCTAGACCAACTGTCTGGGGTAACCGAGATAGTGTTCAAGAAAGTCGACGGCCATTCCTCCGACCACGGCAACAACCAGGCAGATAAGTTAGCTCGACAAGGAGCAAAGTTAGTCAATTCATCCAATACTAGTAACACTACCAGTAGTACTAATACTAGCAATAGTACTAATACTAGTAGTACTAGTAGTAATGGTGGAGAAGTGGAGAGGTGACCGACCAATTAGAGTAGTGGTTCTGGCCGTCCCCTGGGCGACCGTTTTGAATTCATATACCCGCTAGAGAGAGATCACGCTTGTGGCTATGAACGTTTATAAGCGGCTTATAGCGGCTTATTATTTTTTGTATAGCGGTGGGGTTAAGCGGTCCCGATAGCCGGATCGATAAGCAGGTGGGGGGAGTTTATTAGAGATCCCACACCCGATCATATTCCCGAATGTGGTAATAATCTCCCACCAAAGTGCCCAAAAAGGCTGATTGCCAGCAGTGAAAAGAAAAAAAGAAGGTCATGATTTTTAATTGGGCTTTGGCGACCAATGCACTGCGGGGCAAGACACTGATTCGACTGTCTTTCTCGTGGGTTTTTCAAATCATGAAATTGAATCTCTGGGAACCCTGGGTTGTTCTGTAGCAAAATCGTCTTCTCGTCGAAATCACTTGGCGGGTGGGATGGCGCATTTCCCGCCAGCTGAGAAAGTGGGATGTGTACAAAAAATTGTACATGGTTAAAATGTATACGGATAAACTCAGATCTGGGTGGTAGAAGCTGGTAGTAGTGCCTGGTGTGTGTGAGTGTGCGGGGAGAAACGCCATAGCTATAAATACTGGTATTATCCCCCCCTTTCTTCTTCTTTTCCCTTCCTTCTCTCTCCATTTGTTAATTTCATTTCCCCTTTACTTGCCTTTCTACCCCACATTTAGAGAAAAAAAATAATGTCTAAGCTCGAACTTGGAGTATACGTCCCACTGATTACACCTTTCACCGAGGACGGTGAATTGGATGTTGCCAATTTCAAGAAACAAGCCCTCAGAGTCGCCAATGAGGGTCTTGGTTTGGTTATTCTTGGATCCAATGGTGAAGCTGCCAACCTTTCTCGAACAGAACGTGCTGCTGCCATCAAGGCTGGAAGAGAAGCTCTTGACGAAGCTAAATTAACTAATATTCCTATTATTGCCGGTACTGGTGCCGGATCTGCTCATGAAACTATTGAGTTATGTGAAGATGCTAAGAAGTCTGGTGCTGATGCCGTTATTGTAATTATCGGTGGCTACTTTTCGTATGCTATTGGCAAAAATATTAATGCTCATAAGGAGTTTTTCAAGCAAGTCATGGATAAGTCTCCCTTGCCAGTTCTTATTTACAATTTCCCCGGAGCTGCTGGTGGGATCGATCTCGATTCAGATACTATTAGCGAGTTGGCTGAGCACGATAACGCCTTGGGTGTAAAGCTTACCTGTGGTAATGTCGGAAAGGGTGCAAGAATCGCTTCATACGTTCAGTCTGAAGAATACAAGAAACGTCATCCTGGTAAGAAGTTCTTGATTTTCTCAGGGTACTTGGATAACATGTACTCTACTTTAGTGTCAGGACAGTTCGGGGCTATTACCGGTACTGGTAATATTTTCCCCAAGATCGCTGCTAAAGCTTATGCAGCTGCTAAGAAGGCTGTTGACGAGCCAAGTGCTGAAAACTTGAAGAATGCCCTCGAGCTGCAATTTTTGGGCGCTAACCTTGACTGGGCTTTCATCAAGACTGGTGTCTCCGGTACTAAGTACGCTCTTAATCAATACGTTGCTCCTGGCCTTGGTGGTATCCCAAGATCGCCTTTACCAATTGCTGATGATGCTACAAAGGCCGTCGTAGATGCTCTTTCCAGCGGATTCGCCACTGAAAAGTCACTCTAAAAAATAGGTAATTTTTTTATCCATAATAAGTATGCATTATAACTAAAAATTCATTTCAAAAAAAAAAAAGAGTCTGTCTTGTACTAATTCATTTGTAGTACTACTAATATACCGTAGTGGTATTACTACTACTAGCGGGGTAGTGACTAAAAGTTAGAGTACTCTAGTGTGGTTGGTTGGTTAATATCACATGCAGCATATTGAAGCGAGATCGGTTAAATTTTTCGATCAGATCAAAAATTTTTTTCAAAACTACTTTCATGTCAGTGACAAAAAGACCTCGAACAATGCCTTACGCTTTATCCGAAAAACACAGAGAGGTAAGTAGGAAAATTCCCCCATTTAACTCTGAAAGGAGTTCTAAGGGATGAAGGAAAGAAAAAAAAAAGAAAAAAAGGGGTTCATTTACTAATTAAATTTAGCTTATTGAAGAGCCTTTGGCCAAATTCGACCCTGAGGTTGAACAAATTGTTGAAGATGAAATTGCTCGACAACAAGAATCTATTGTCTTGATTGCCTCCGAGAATTTCACTTCCAAGGCTGTTTTCGATGCCTTGGGATCTCCCATGTGCAACAAGTACTCCGAGGGGTACCCTGGTGCCCGATACTACGGTGGTAACCAGAACATTGACCGAATTGAGACTTTGTGTCAAAACCGTGCTTTGGAAGCTTTCCACGTTACTTCCGATAAGTGGGGTGTTAACGTGCAAACTTTGTCAGGTTCTCCTGCTAACTTGCAGGTCTACCAAGCTATCATGAAGCCCCATGACAGACTTATGGGATTAGACTTGCCTCACGGTGGTCATTTGTCTCACGGTTACCAGACTGATAGCAGAAAGATTTCTGCAGTTTCCACTTATTTCGAGACCATGCCCTACAGAGTCAACCTCGAAACCGGTATCATTGACTACGATATGCTGGAAAAAACCGCTATCCTCTACCGACCCAAGGTTTTGGTCGCTGGTACCAGTGCTTACTGCCGATTGATTGACTACAAGCGTATGAGAGAAATCGCTGATAAGGTCGGTGCTTACTTGGTTGTTGATATGGCCCACATTTCCGGTCTTATCGCCGCTCAGGTCATCCCCAGTCCCTTCGAGTATGCTGATATTGTTACCACCACCACCCACAAGTCCTTGCGTGGTCCTCGTGGTGCCATGATCTTTTTCAGACGTGGTGTCAGATCAGTCAACGCTAAGACTGGTAAGGAAACTTTGTACGATTTGGAGAACCCTATCAACTTTTCAGTCTTCCCCGGTCACCAAGGTGGTCCTCATAACCATACCATCACTGCTTTGGCTGTTGCTCTCAAGCAGGCTGCTACTCCTGAGTTCGTCGAGTACCAGAAACAAGTCTTGTTGAACGCCAAGGCTCTTGAACGTAAGTTCAAGGAGTTGGGTTACACTTTGGTCTCAAACGGTACCGACTCCCATATGGTCTTGGTCAGTCTTAAGGACAAGGGCATTGACGGTGCCAGAGTTGAAACTGTCTGTGAATTGATCAACATTGCCGTCAACAAGAACTCTATCCCCGGTGACAAGTCTGCTCTCGTCCCTGGTGGTATCAGAATCGGTGCTCCTGCCATGTCCACCCGTGGTCTCGGTGAAACCGACTTCGAGAGAATCGTTGAGTACATTGACAAGGCCGTTAACTACGCCATTGAGGCTCAAAAGGCCTTGCCCAAGGACGCTAACAAATTGAAGGACTTCAAGGCTAAAGTCACTGCTGGTGACGATACTCTTACTTCCCTCAAGGCTGAAATCTCCGCCTGGGCCAAGGAATTCCCTCTCCCCATCTAAATGGACAATAAAAGGGACATTCAAATGGAATCTCTATAAATTTTTGTATTAAATAGATTATTTCACAAAAATAAATATATATGTTTTGTATCTTACCCTATTATAGTGTCCCATGGCACTGTATTCTCGGTACTAATTGCTACTAGTACCATAGTACTGGTGTGTGTGTGTGTGTGTGTGTGTGTGGATAAAGCGATCGATTAAGCTCAAGTATACTACGTAGTGCATGTACAGATAATCAAAATCTATACACGATAGCTGTACACATTCTCATTAGACACAATGCTGGTATTGGCTATAGGAGATTTGCATATACCGGATAGGGCCACGGACTTGCCTGCGAAGTTCAAGAAACTGCTGTCGCCGGGCAAAATAGGACAAGTTCTTTCGCTGGGTAATGCTACGGATGAACCTACAGAGCAGTTTTTGCAATCGATATCACCACAATACACGGCAGTTCGAGGCCAGTACGACTTGAACCAATCGCTGCCCTTGAACAAGGTCGTGACGCACGGCCAATTGAGAATAGGCATTATATCAGGGTTCTCGGTAGTACCCAACAACGACCCTGATGCGTTGCTGATTGCTGCTCGACAGCTGGATGTGGATATTTTGTTGTGGGGAGGGTCATCATCGGTAGAGGCTTATCAACTAGATGGCAAGTTTTTCATTAGCCCGGGATCAGCCACTGGAGCCTTTTCTACAGACTGGGTCGACCCAGAGGACTCCAAAAACGTTCCTAGTTTCTGTTTGCTAGATATCCAAGGATCAGTTTGTGTTATTTACGTCTACAGCTATAAAAATGATGAGGTCAAAGTTGATAAAGTCAGTTACCGTCGACCGTCATCCGTACCATAATAGAAAAATACATAAATAAATGAGTATAACAACATATGATTGCATACCAGATTAATAAATGTAATTGTCATTCGATACTAGGAAGAAATTTTTTTTTCTCTCTTTAGTTTGTGAACAAATAAATGGGCTTTTTATCTCATGTTGGAAAGATCTCGCCACTGACAGATAAACACTAAGTAGGAGTTTACGTAATCTTGGTTAATCACCATAGTGCACTCTATTACCACTATAAAGTATTCACTATATAGTATAGTATATGTATAGTATTTACTATAGTGTATAGTGTATAGTGTATAGAATGTATAGAACACTAACCAGTAATGATAGTGTATATGCACATACTATTACTTTTAGCTAACAATAAGCTCGTATACTACTGATCGATCTATAAATACTGAATTTTCTCTATGTTTCTATTTTTTTCACACTTTCTCCATCTTCAGCCTCAACCACTGCTTTTTTTTTTTTTACCATCTCCTTCAACGGGAATTTTTTCAGCGTCAACCGACCCTCCTCGGGTCACAAGAACATACTGCTGGATTTTGTGTTTTTCTTTTTTTCAAGTTCTGGTTGCTCATAAGTATTCTTTTTTATTCTTTTATCTGTTCAAATTCGTGACTGAATTTACAACTACAAGCCATTTCTATCAGGAGGGCAATATTTGGAAATAAATAACTTTTTTTTTTTCTCCACCAACCAACCAATAATAATGGCCACTTTGTCGCCTACATCTTCTGGCGGCGGCGAGCGACGTCGCCGGTCGTCCAGTATCATAGGCCACTTGCAGCCAGAATCCATTGAAGAGAAGAGCGACCAAGCCGTTCTGCCCAACTTGAACGCAACTTGGGTTAATGCTAAAGGCGCTTGGGTAGTGCATATTGTGATTATCCTCATACTACTGGTTGTCTACGACCTGGTGCCAGGAATCACCCAGGAGCTGAGGTGGACGCTTACAAACATAACCTACGTTGCCGGTTCATATGTCATGTTCCACTACGTCAAGGGAGTTCCGTGGGAATTCAATGCCGGCGCGTTTGATTCTCTCACCATGTGGGAACAAATCGACGATGGCGCTCAGTACACGCCAGCCAAAAAGTTCCTGCTAGGAGTGCCCATTGGGCTGTTCCTGATCTCTACGCATTATACAAGATACAATATCACCATGTTCGTGGTCAACGCCGCTACATGTATCATTTCGGTGCTTCCGAAACTACCATCCAGTCATCGACTAAGGTTCAACGTTCCCAACGATGAATGATTATCTATCTATCTTTAATCTATCTATCTTTTTCATTCACACACAATTGTTCTTTCCTGCTGAGGATTAATAATACTCGTCCTACGTACTACTTTGCTTCTGTACTTTGTCCATAGCGAAAGAACAAAAAAAAAACAAAACAAAACAAAAACCAAAAATCAGAAAAAAAAACCCCAATTTGTTTTGCACCACTAACTACTACTTACTAGTACACCGCCATCACCACCCCCACTATTTGCCAGCATACTATTGGTACTGGGCGGGTATAGTTTATTTAAGGTGCTACTATACATACACACTATAATTATATTTTAAGCTTGCTAAGTTTAAGTGTGTGGATCATCATCTTTATCATCATCTCCGCCAAAGACACAATTCGAGAGCTACTATTTGCTGAAATCTTGTATTCCCTGCTGATACGCCATAAAAGAATATGGCACGATGCTTGTCTCAAGAATCAGGGTGAAGGAATCCTTGAGAAGGTTTCACACGTTTGCGCCTCGACTTAATTCACCATCATCACCATCACCGTCACCATCACCAACAACAACGCCGCCGAGTATAGTGAGATGGTTCTATGCTACGGATACTCCTAAAGCTAAGCCCAAGTATATCACCGACTGGAAACCGGAGAAACCCGCCACGAAGTACACTCCGTTTAGCCAGGGCGATTCTAGGAAACTGGAAGATTCTTTTCAAGCAGATACGCAGGCGCGACAGCCTGTTTTGGTACAAGAGGGCGGGCTTTTCAGCGTAGACGTGGGCAAACGTGAACTGTTCCCCACGTACTGGAATGGACCTGTTTACGATGTTCGCCGAGGACTTTGGTTTTTTGTCAACGGACAGACGCTTTCTCCGTGTGAGGAAGAGCTAGCAGACGAGATTGAGCGCGCGTACAACGAGGGACCGGTTGACAAGGAAGAAGATCAGATATCTTTAAACCATCCCAAGTATATTGGACTGAAACTCGACAAAGACGATTACTACCTTGTAGAAAGATCCGACACCGGCGAGTCCACATGGAAGAAATTTGCTCCAGGGTCGTCCTCGTCCGTCAAAGTCGTTCGGGGTTACGCTGACGAGAAACCGTCTGAACAGAACGATGCAGAGTTGCTCGACGCTGACGAAGTAGATACTTTTTACGAACTAGAGGGGAAATTGAAAAGCGTGTTTTCAGGTACATCAAAGCCGGTTGATAGTCGGCTAGCTTCGCAAATGGAAAAGGATTATAGAGGTTCTGGGTCTGGAGGGTCTCAACTGAACCCTACCGTTGACCATTTGATCCTGTGTATCCATGGGATCGGTCAAAAATTATCACAAAGAATAGAATCAATCAATTTCGTTCACGACGTTAACGTGTTTCGGAAACTTATCAAGGATAACCAAAGAAAAGATTTCGAAGATAAGGGTAATGTTCAGGTCTTGCCGGTTATCTGGCGTCACGATGTCCAGCTTGGTGGCCAGAATGGGCTATGCAGTTTGGATGATATCACCGTCAAGGGAATTACATCGTTTAGAAACGTTGTTGGTGATGTTGTCTTGGATGTCTTGCTGTACAGCGACCCTGCCTACCGTGAACAGATCTTGGAAAATGTCACTTACCAGTTGAATAGTATAGTGAGAAGATTCACTGCCAACAATAACGGGGTCCAGCCGAAAATATCACTAATTGGCCACTCGCTAGGATCAGTGATATCTTATGATATATTGACAAGCCGGTCAACAAAGGGTAGACCGTTAAGTGATAAGATCCCATTATCAAAAACACAATTCGAGTTCGATATAGAGAATGCTTTCCTTATTGGTAGTCCTATGGGTATATACGGGCTGATCAGCCAGCAGCATATCACTGAGGGTTCTATCAATGCTAAGTCCATTTTCAACCTGTTCCATCCCAGCGATCCTGTAAGTTACAGGTTCGAGCCGTTGATTGTTCCCATGGCCGGTAAAATTGACCCCGTGCCTATACCTTACACAAAAGGCGGCATATCATCACAGATCCAAGAACTGAGCGCGTTAGGTCAAAAGATCAGTAATAATGCGTCACAGCTATTCACAACGCTATCGCAATTATATGGTAAGCTTGCTGAAGAAGAAACAGGTTCAAATAATAATAATGATAATAATGATAATAATGATGGTTCTGGGAAACAGTCACCGGCTAAAGTGAAATTATCAGACCAAGAAATATCAAAAATAAAAGACCGGTTGTACCATTTCAACCGTAATGGAAGAGTCGACTATTCTTTACAAGAAGGAGTGCTAGATTTATCTCTAGTAACTGCAATTGCATCGCACGTATCATACTTTGAAAACCCCGATGTTGCAAGCTTCATTCTCAAGAACGTCCTACATTGATATCTGTCCAAAAAGAATATTTATATCTTTACAACCGTAAATACATAAAAAAAGTCAATTGAATGTATTATAGAATAATATTGTTTTGTTAATTTTTTGTTGGTACTCTTCCCCATAATAGGTCCCTGATCTCACGTGAAATTGTACTATATACCTGTTATAGTTGATAAAGCTTTAAATGTGGAGCTCTAAATATATTTTGCTGAGAATGGTGATTCCCAATTTATAACTAGTACAAAAATGGCCTTTAACGCATTGCCAATAGTTGACTTCGGGTTACTCAAGCAAGGGAAAAAGGACCAAGTTTTACAATCATTACGGTACGCATTTTTCGAAGTTGGGTTTTTTTATCTTATCAACCATGGTGCTGAACCAATAGCCGATGATCTATTACAATCCATGCCGGATGTTTTCGCCATACCCGAGGACGAAAAGCTGAAACTGGCTATGACTAATAGTCCTCATTTTGTAGGGTATACCCGGCTAGGCGCCGAAACGACCGCCAAAGTCACTGATATCCGTGAACAGTTTGATTTCGGATCAGCTACTGATACCAACCCTGACCCTGTTTACCCTCTGTGGAAAAAGCTGAAAGGACCCAGCCAGTATATCCCTGACACCGTGTTGCCAGGGTTCCGTGCACGCATACTTGACTATTTTGCGCAGATGGACAAAATATCCACGCTGCTGCTGCAACTGACGGCCGAGTCGCTGAACTTGGACCCTGACATTTTCCTGAAATTTGTCGGCGAAATGAACCGTCTCAAACTCATACGGTACCCTGCCGTGGGACCTGATGCCGCGAGCACTCAGGGCGTTGGCCCGCACAAGGACAGCTCGGGGCTAATAACTTTCGTCTTACAGGACGAGATTGGAGGGCTACAGGTGATCAACTCGGAGGGCGAGTGGATAGACGCTACACCGATCAAAGGATCGTTTGTTGTCAACGTCGCGCAAGGGTTCGAAGCGTTGACTGGAGGTAGGTGCACAGCGACCACACACAGAGTCATATCGCCCTCGGGCGACCGTACGCGGTACTCAATACCGTACTTCCACGCGGTAAGGCTAGACCTTACCACTGACCAGATCCGTCAACAACTGAAAGATATCGAGGGGAAAATTCCCGAACCTCGTGATACCAAAAGACGAAACACAGGTATAGCAAGCGAGTTTCTGGATCCAACATATTCATGCGTAAGTGTTAGAAAGAAAAGAAAAAGACGAGAGAAAAGTGACAGTTTATATTCTAACTAGTTTAGTTTGGCGAAGCACATTTGAGAAATAGGATAATAAGCCACAAAGACGTGGGCCAGAAATGGTATCCTGAGGTATACGACAAGTATCTGGCAACAGTTAAATAGCATAAATTAGTGGTTCTTGAACCAGTTTTCTATAGTTTCTTGTGGCGCATCAGGGTTAAGATCTCTCCACAAAGGTAAACATGTTTCCATGTTATCTGAGTCCAACTCGGGATAACTCTCTTTAATGACATATTTTAACCCGATATAAAATATTTTATATCCTTCTGCATCATAATGGAGTCCGTCCGATAACAAGTCTTTGATATTTTTATCATTACCGCCGTCGATTTTAGCCCCCGGTAGTACTTTATCACCTTCTTTCCAGCCAACGGTCAGCGCAAACCAGTACCACAGCCCCAGGTACGCTACTTTGAGCTCGCCGGCGACTTTTGCAGCAGCATCAGCGTAGTCTTTTTGCAATTGCGTGGACCGCGATCTCTCATTGCAAAGGTACTCGTTGAGAATAGCAGGTCCAACGATGATGATCTTTATCCCCTTGGCGAGAATAGTCTGGGCAATGTGCTTGATATTACTACAGTACTCGTCAAGCGGCACGTGCTGAGACTTGTCAGAATTGCTATCGTTGGTGCCGAAAAACAGCACCACAAGCTTCACGGTACTAGATCCCTCGGTCAATGGGTCCAAAACTGGGGTAACCAGTGCTTTGGCGCCCCGAGATGTGTACCCTGAGAACCCCCGCACAACTATATCACATTTACGCCGGTAGTCGTCGGCAAGCTTGGGCGACACACTGAACCCGTTTATCTGGTTACAGCTCTGCTCGGTGATGGAGTCGCCAAAAAGAACAATCTTGGGCAAATTATATGACATGGTTGGTACTGAGTTGGAACGTTGGTTGACTGTTGGCCAGAATTTCATGTGGGTTATCGAGATCACACGGCTCAAACCAAACTTAAACATCTAAGTTGCTTGAACTGGTTTTCACAAACCATTTGCCCAACTTCCACATTTGCCGTATAATACGACAACTGACCGGAATAATGTACCAGAGTACCAGAGTAACTGAAAGTCCTGAACCGGGAATAGACCATAAAATCTGGCAAGAATCATAGTATCAGGTAATGCAAAGGCATTTGAGTAATGTCATACGGATAAATAGGCTATATACTTACAAATCATCTTCATCAAATTCATCAGTAGCGATTTCCCGTCTCCGTTGACCAGTACCGTAGTCTCTGTCTTCGTCGTCGTCGCTTCCAACGCCGCCGCCGCTTTTGACGAAATCGTCATTGTGGTTCGTGGCGACCGCTTCACAGGCATCAACCCATTCACTGTAAACGTCTATGGCCTCTGACAGCGCGTTCGTAGACGCCTGGAACGTTTGGCCGCATACTTTGCATCGCAGTGACCCGACACCGAGCTTCTTGTCTATCTGGCATGTAACCGAGTTCTCGTGGTTACAAAACAAACATGAAAACTGGGTCGCCAGAGTTTCCTTCAGTTTCTTCTGGGGGCCTCTTGTCGTCTTCTTCCGTTTACCCTACATTAAGATTAGTCGCAAGTTCCAGCTGATATGATATAAAAGGTGATGATGATGGATGCGTTCGTACCATTTTGTTTGTGAATTATTCAATAATCAAAAGTCGAAGTTGAATCGAAGTTGAAGTTGAAGTTGTAATTGAAGTTTAAAGGTTGGAAAGTACTAGCGGTGGGTTTAAGTACTGAGCGACGACGGTATCGATCTCGACCGACGGACATTAAGATCTGCAGTGAAAAATTAATTTTTTTTTTTTTATTTTTTTTATTTTTATTTTTCTTCATACATTAGAGATATCCAAAAATGACTGGAATATCCAAAGCATCCACTTTGAAAGCTGTTTCAGCTTTGAAGTCTCATATATCCAAGGAGCTTGAAAAGGAATCTAAGAAAGATCTTTTGGCAGGTGACGGGCTGGACGATACAAATCAATTAATCCACTTAACTATTGATACTAAGACCAGTATATCTGAAGACAAAAATTTGATTCCTAGAGTTATCAAACTGCCAACAAGTTTCTACGAGAATTCTACGCTGAAGCCTTCAATTTTGCTGATAACCAAGGATGACAAGTCGCAGTACGAAACTGCATTTCTCAAGGATGAAAACAGCCCCGTCAAATCATTGATCACTACTATCGTTGCCGTATCTGAGTTCAAGGGCAAGTACAAGACATTTGAAGCCAAGCGGGTGTTATTAAGCGGCCATGACGTTGTTATTGCCGAAGACGCCGTTGTAAAGCTACTACCAAACTTACTAGGTAAGACTTTTTACCAGAGTAAACGGAAATTACCTATATCTATACCACTCCGAAGGGAACAGGAAAATGGTTCCGCTGAGGAGCAAGAAAATGGCAAATCAACCGATACCAGAGTTATAGACGCACAGGTGGCCAAGGATGGTATTGAAAATGTGTTACACTCTACGTATTTCTTGGTCCCCTCTGGACCTTTGGCATCTATTCATATTGGTCACACCGGGATGACTGACGAACAAATTTATGACAACATTCAAACCGTTCTTACTTATTTCACTAATAACGTTAACAATGAAGCTGGCGGGTGGTCGAATATCCGGTCGGTCGCTATCAAGGGTTCGAAGACCATATCGTTGCCTTTATACTACGCCGAAAAGCTGTACAGCAAAGATAATATCATCAGCCAAGAAGAGGCTGACTCTATCAAGGAGAAACGCAAGGCAAGTGATGTTGAAGATATCTTCGACAAGCGTATTGATGCAGCATTGGCTGAAGTTGTTGACGAGGAAGACGTTGAGAACTACACCAAGAAAAGAAAAGAGTCAAAATAGTTGTAAGGTAGCTATAAGAAAAGAAAAAATAATTAATAATAATTATAATTTATAATTATAATAATAAAATATTGTAATATTTATGGATGGATAGGTATGAAATTCCCAATGATACAACTGGGAATATTATACTTGTCTCTTCGTATAGTGAAACTGAAACAACATTGTCTTCGTTTGCGGCCATCTCTTGTTCGTAAATTACAGCTGGTTAACACTGCCTTTTGCCCTGAATCAAATGCAATACCTCCGTACTTTTCCCAGTAGTTTACTGCAGATTCTTCACTTAGTAGTTCATAAATAGCCAGTTTCCCATCACGTAAATCTTCAACGTTCACGTCAACCAACCCGGCAAACTCTTTGTTACCCCGGAATATCTCGCCTGTACGTCGCCACAAACACGCAGGTATAGCCATACTAGTGAACACCCTATCGTACTCCAAAACTTTTCGCTCAAAACTTTCTTCAACTAGTACCAAATCAACATCCTTCAAACTTTTAGCAACTGCACGGAACGCTGGCCGGAAAACCGACAGCGGTTTCAAAATCCGTTGCTTAGACGTTTGGTTCATATAATTATCCATGTATTTTTGTAGCCGTTGGTACCCCTTGACGTAATTAAACGGTTGCAGTAACCCAGCTTCAAGTTTAGCGTGAATAACTTGTTTTAATCGTTCCTCGGGTGATATATCTTCAGACGGATCTGCCGCAGTAAGGAAAAACTTATCCTTAGCTGAATCACCCTCATTACTACTGGCAGAAGTGCCAGTGTTGGTATTACTGGTATTACTGGTATTATTGGTACTATTGGTATTAGTAGAAGTAGTATTGGTATTATTATTGTCAACTTGTCGAGGACTCATTGATCCAGAAACTGATTGATTGACTGACAAGCGATCATTCCCATTATTACCGTTGTTACCATTGTTATTGTTGTTAGGAAACGAGTCGTCTAAAATTGACGGCTCGTCAATCATTGCCAGGAAATCATTAAGCGAGGAGAACTCACTACCGGCGTGTTCAGAATAAAAAATAGGATTATTTTGATTGAATTTGATGGTTTGCGATAAAATACTCTGCTGACCAAGAAAATTCCAGTCATTAGACAAATCAACCTTACTGTCATATATCGGTTGCTGCTGCTGTTGTTGTACCTGTTGCTGTACCTGCTGCTGCACTGGCTGCTGCACTGGCTGTTGTTGTAGCTGTTGTTGTAGCTGCTGCTGTACTTGAGCCTGAGGTGGAACAACTGGAGAATTTCGCGCGCTGTTTACCGAATAGTTTTCTTGTGGTGGCTCTGAATGCCTAGCCTTGCCGCCTCTTGACCCTGAGGTAGGTACATCATGACACAGGTGGCCAATATTCCGAGCTATACACCTAGAACACGGTCTCTGGTTGTCGCAGGTCATATGTGACCTTCGGCAGTATATGCAAGCATGGTCAGCTTTGGGCTTCCTTGCTCGTTTATGTCCAGTTTGTGTGCCCTCTCCATTCTTCCTTTTACCGTCGCCACCAGCCTGAGACTGGCCCTCGCTGCTGTTGTTGTCTGCGCTGTCCGTTGACTGCGAGCGCTCTTCATATGATTCTTCTTCTTTCACTGAGCGTGCCATGTTTTGGGCACCCGATTCCATTTTGCGGGGATCAAGTATCAACAGGCCAAAAACTCAAGAGGGTTCACCCGACCCACAGTCTGTACCATGTAACTAGATCAAAAAATTTGGTATTATCGGTCTCCAGGCGTTATTCAAGCTACAAGTTTTGCTGGAATCTTGTTAAAATCCTGTTGAAAAGCTGACTCGAGGATTTAAAAAATCTGGGCCAAGAGAATCGGTATGTAGTAGCAGCACCCGGCAGCAGCACCGGCTACTACCAACGTTAACTAACAATCGATCGTTGATGGTCATTGCCATAAAAAAAAATTAGTAGCTGCGAGCTCGGGGCGGCGCCCTTGCTTAAAATGAAACGTTTAACGTTTTAGATACTTTTTCGATATAATCAACACTACTACGTATAATTATAACCACGTCTCTAAACATACACATTTAACAACACACGTTGGCATTTCCTCCTGCAAATGGCGTCGGCGGTGTTTTTCCTCGACCTCAAGGGGAAACCGCTTTTGTCGCGGAACTACCGTGGTGATGTTCCTATGAGTGCAGTTGAGAAATTCCCGTTGTTTTTGATGGAAGCGGAAGAAGAATCATCAGTAATCCCACCTTGTTTTTCACTAGAAGGTATCAATTACCTGTACATTACGCATAATAACCTCTACTTACTTGCACTGACGAAGCGCAACTCGAACGCAACTGAGATACTGCTGTTCTTGCACAGGATTGTGGAAGTGCTCACGGAATACTTCAAAGAGCTCGAGGAAGAATCGATCAGAGATAATTTTGTTATCATTTATGAATTACTTGACGAAATGATGGACTTTGGGTACCCGCAGACGACTGACACAAAGATACTTAAAGAATACATCACACAGGAGTCGCACGCATTGGACGTTCAGGCAAGACCCCCTGTTGCCGTCACTAACGCCGTGTCGTGGCGATCTGAAGGTATACAATACCGCAAAAACGAAGCATTCTTGGACGTGGTCGAGTCAGTCAATATGCTATTATCGCCGTCTGGTCAAGTACTGCGGTCAGAAATTTTGGGCTCCGTTCAAATGAAATCGTATTTATCTGGTATGCCTGAATTACGGCTGGGACTTAATGATAGAGTTATTTTTGACCACCATTCTAATACTGGCGGACAACCGCTGGGGTCAACAGGCGGAGGAGCAGGTGGAGGCAAGGCAATTGAAATGGAAGATGTGAAGTTCCACCAGTGCGTGCGATTGTCGCGGTTTGAAAATGATAGAACGATTTCATTCATACCCCCCGACGGAGAATTCGAGCTAATGAGTTATCGTCTCAATACCAACGTCAAGCCATTAATTTGGGTAGATTGCAAAGCAACAGTACATTCATCTACTCGTATTGAGATCTCTGCGCGGGCAAGAGCTCAATTCAAAAAACGGTCTGTTGCCAATAACGTAGAAATCATCATCCCCGTGCCAGAAGACGCGGACTCGCCACGACTGAAATCAAGTGCAGGTAGTACGAAATGGCGACCAGAACTAGCCGCAATTGTGTGGAAAATCAAACAGTTTGGCGGTGGGCGAGAAATTACCCTTCACGCTGAGCTAGGGCTGCCAACAGTCAAGGAAACCTCAGGCGATTCTGCCCTCACTGGCAGTATGAACCCAACCACAGCCGGTGTATCAGCTTCGCATACCAAAAGACCCATCACGGTGAATTTCACTATCCCTTACTACACAACATCGGGGATCCAGGTGCGGTACCTCAAGATCATTGAGCCTAAGCTGCAGTACCAGTCGTACCCTTGGGTAAGATACATCACCAAAAGCGGTAAAGACTACACTATACGTATGGCAACATGAAAAAAAAGTATTCAAATAGTTTAACAATAATAAAATAGAAGGGCATTTCATTTCATTTCATTTCATTTCATTTCGTGTCGTTTCATACAAAGCCTAAACTACTAATCATATAACCGTTTGTCAAGTTCGCGTAGCACTTTAGCCACACTGCTGACTTCAACCTTCATGCCACGAGTGTTGAGTTTCCCGACAATTGTGCCAAAATCTGCTTGCTTGAAGTTGTTGTGTCGCGACAAGGTTCTATAAGCATCGCTGCATGGAATGAAAACGCCCGTACCGTTCCCATCTTCTTTACCCTGCGACGACACCGATCCGCCTCTAGTGTGGCTGGTGTTGCTGGTGCTACTGGCAGGTTGCTGTGACGACCGCTCGGCTGAAACAGGCTCGCGCGAGGCAATAGTCGTGCAGAACAAAGTCGACATGGGGTCCTGCATACATTGCATACAGTTGCCAGGGTTACCCGTGCATCCGCCATTATTAGTGCTGGCAGAAATAGCAGCTGGCTCCTGGATAGGTGACACGGCCGACGAGGGGCTTGGGTGCAGCGTGGGCAGTTTGTTGTGAGTACCAACGGTGTCTTCAGAAACAAGGGGCGGCAAAGTGTTGCTCTTGCATACACAGGGGAGTCCCTCTTCACAGAACCCGCAGTTAGACCCGTCACCGGTGATGTCAGCCGTAGGCGAAGGTAGCAGCTGTTTTCTTGGTGACTGTTTCTTAGCCCGCTTCTTGCGAGCAAAAGTCGCCGTGAAGTCTATCTCAAGCTCACCGCCGGATTGCTTGGAAGTCTCCTGGTAAGCAGAAGCACTAGAAGTAGGACGGCGTTTGAGAGGAACAACGGGTTGAGGTGCAGATTCAGCAATAACTGGTAACTGTTGGATCTGCTGTTGTTGCTGGGTCTGCTCTTGACGACGACGAGGTTCTTTGATACCGATGCTTTCACACAAACAGTCGTCCTTGTCGCAAACTCCGCACGATTCATCTGACGCAACAGCGTACTGCTGATCGAGCGGCCGCTGGTAGTTGCTGGTACTGGGTATATGAGAATGAGAATGAGAATGAGAATGAGAATGGGAATGACCATGAGAATGTGATGGTGCATGGGGTTGAGTATTCGAAGGCACGGGAAGACGTTCTTCAAGTGCACGACTGAGTAAAGCCAATTCGCCATGACTGTTATTGTGATTATAAGTCTGGTGATGTTTTTGCTGCTGCTGTTGCTGCTGTAACTGGTACTGGTACTGATGGATCTGTGCCAGTAACTGCTCGTTTGTAGTCTGTGCCTGTTTCAAACTCATACGTAAAGACTCGTTTTCGTGTTTGAGTTCTTTGACGTTCTCGCACAAGGCCAGCTCACGGTGATCTCTTGCACGCTCGATATCCACAAGCTTTGATTCAAGATCTTCTACCATAGCAGCGCGGCGTTCCCTAAAGGCACGTTGTGCCACTCGGTTTTGAAGTTTGCGTTTGCTGCTTGCATTATCGCCAGCAGGTTTACGACCAGGTTTCGGCCGAGGAGGCAAAACCCATACTTTAGACGTGGTCAACTTGATGGGTGAGTCCTTAGAGTCGCCACCGTTACCGCTACTGGCACTGCTGGTAGTAGAACTGCTTGTTTGGTTGCCAGATCTGGGAGTAGCCGGCGTCGTGGCAATTGGAGATGGTTTGGAAACATCTGGAGACTGCGCCTTTACAATAGGTGTCTTGGCGATAATTGCCGGAGGACGTTTAGCAGCTATCGTTTGAGCGCCCATGACGAAAACAAAATCCTGTAAACAACTATCAGTAAAAGCCAAAGGAAAGCAAAAAGCGTTTGTGTTTGAAAAGTGAGAAGAGGAGAAAGGGTTAGTTTTGTATTGGGGAAAACGAAAAAAAAAAAACTGGTAAAAAGGATAGAAAAGTGAAAAGTTGTCCCGGAAGAAGATTGGATAGTTATTTAAGGTAATGGAGCAAAAATTTAGCAAGAGAAAAAAATTATCAGATTTGATAACTCTGTTTTAGGAAATTTCCGATCAGTAGATCTAATTAGCGCATTATTTACTCTAGCGCGCTCCAACAATGACTAAACATGCGCGGCTTATTACGACAGGAACGACCGAACCCCCGAAACCCTTTTCTCCCCCCGCCCCGGGGCCGAATTCGGAACTCGCTTGCATTACATGAATGAAGGGTGCCCAGGTAACCAGAGGAAGGTTCCTTACGTACGTTCAGTTGATCCTTGACTCAATTGATCTACCTGACTTTACCAGCAGAAGCTGGTCATTGCGTCTTAGTTAGTCATGTAGTAGCCAGATCTAATAAGGGAGTGAGCGAGTTCGGAGCTTGTTCCGACAGACTATTGCGAGTGAGACTCCTATTTTCTTTTGACAGGGGTCCCTTCTGGCATGAAATGAGACGCAATGCTCATTGCACCGAACCGTTATCGTATACAAACGACATGAACAGTCACTATTTTGTTATATTTTATTTTATTTTATTTTATTTTATTTTATTTTATTTTATTTTATTTTATTTTTTATTTTTGACAAAATCAATTAAATCAGTTAAATAATAAATTACACACATTAGATACCTGTCTTATCCAAATATTCTAAGTCCTTCAGTTTCAATCACTTCTTCCTCTTCTTCTTCATTTTCTTCATCTTCGTGATCTTCTTCGTCAGACTCAATGGCTTCACTTACATTCAGTTTTTGGCCCAGCAGAGAACTATAAAGTTCATCAATTTGTTCATCGTTCCAACTAAACGTATCCTTGGGAGCATCGAAACCTTGGATCTTTTCATGGATATGGTACCTTAACTTTCTACCCTTTGATGCTCTTGTATCTATGTTTTTGTGAGTTCTAGGCTTAGAAACTGTCCATTTGATGTTGTTACTGTTATCTGACCGAGTATCGGCCATTCTTCTGTCTACCAACTCTCTTAGCAGTAGTCGGTAGAAATCACCGTCATCAAAAATGTGTTCGTTTTCTTCTGTATCAGGTTTACTGTCGTTTGAGTCTTCAGGTTCCTTATCAAGGAATGCAATATTAGATCTGTTAAGTCTGGTACGTTTGACTAACCGCTCCATATCTGCCAAAGTCGAGTTCACTTGAACTGCAGCAGTTTGGTTCAAAGACTTGAACTTCTTGGCTTGTAAAGCTGATGTTCCAGAGGAAGATTGGATTTTCCTTGACCATTTTGTTAGCACTGTATCTCTATACGAATTCAGCTGCTGGTCAAGATTTTTAGCATTTTCAAGGTATGCAGAGTACGATCTTTTGGATGCCTTGTTCAGCTTGAATGATTTATCAACAGCACCATCACTAGACAAAAGGCGTAACCGTAAATCAGCGATAAGTGTCATTGTAGATTCAAGGGAATCAAGAGCTGATGATGTAGTGATCTTTGAATCCAAGGGAATGGAATTTGAAGCATTCAAAGCTTTTTGTAAACTGATTCTTGATTCTAAAAGTCCGTCAAATAACTTGATTTGGTTATTAACGGCTTCGCCTTTCAATGCATCATTCTGTAAAATCTCGCTGCTTTGTCGAATAGTCTGAGTCTTTTCAGCCTCCAATATTGATTGGATCTTACTTCGCTTATCTTGACTTATACTTTCCTTGATCTCTTCAGATTCAGATTCAGATGAACCATCTTCTGGATCAGAGCCCTCAGGCATATCTTCTGCATCTTCAAAGCTTTCATTGGATTCATCGCTATCAGATGCTTCAGATGCTTCAGATTCACTGGACTCGCTACCAGATACTTCCGAGTCGTATAAACTTTCTCTAGTAACCTTTGACCCTTGGTATTTCTTCTCGTTCACACTGATCCCATCATCTCGGAGCTTGCTTTTACCAACTTGTACATAATGCTCTTTTGCAAGGTTATCATCATCCTTAGCCATACGAGGCCCATCTTCAAACTCTTCAGGATCAAAGTCTAAACAGTTAGTAAACACCATTCATACTCTTAATATAAATACCAAAAGTAACTTACCCTCTGGTTCTGGCCGAGCCAGCAATGAAAACTGTTCCGCTAAAGACGGCATTTGTTTGAAAAAAAAATAATTTATCTACTGTTCAAAAAAAAAAAAATTTCAAGATCATGATCGATAAATTTAATCGCCGGGCGGCTGATCACACATACTCTCTATCCTCAAACAAAACTCCGATACCTCTTTACGCGTCTTCATTACTTATGGACCATTAGGTGAAAATGTATGGGGATTTAGCTACCAAGTTGATTGTCGACGCGAAACGAACGCAGAACATAGACTCGATACCGTTATACCAGGAAGAAGTAGTAAGAGGCGTTACGCGAGAAATCAGAGACCTTTCACGAGATGCAGATGTCTTGTTAGCGTTACAGGAAGATGAGAACGAAGAGCCAGGCTCAACCCAGAACAGAACAGATACGTGTGCACTTTTTGTACAGCATTTGTGCATGCGCCGAAATAAGCGGTGTTTGCTTGCGTATGAGCGGATACGTGCGTCCAGGATCATTGAGATGACCTGGCAAGACGAAGACCTGATGAATGAAGACGTGATGTATAATTTAAGCCCCCATGAGCAGGATTTCCAGAGAAAGTATGCTGAGCTGCTTGTAGATTACAAAGGTCTCTGGACAGATGTTGATTTGACAGGGTCTATGGAACCGCCAAAGGATTTATTCATAGATGTCCGCGTCCTGAAAGATGCTGGTGAAGTACAGACGGAATACGGGTAAGTAATGATAATTGGTTTGAGCAAATGCGGTATGATCTAATACGTGGTATAGTGTTTTCAACCTGACTAAGGATAGTCAGTTTTTTGTCAGACAGTCGGACGTTCAAAGACTTATTCAACAGGGGTATCTTCAGAGACTCTAATTATTTATTTATCTGTGCTCAGTGTGATATTTGCACTGGACTCAATTATTAACCTTTCAGTAATTTGCAGGGACTAATAATACCTTGTAACTATCATTCAGAAGAACCAGCGTGGGAAACAGGAACGCCATGTACTATACATAGTGGGATGACATGAGACATATCTTCATTCATTACTATGGATAGAATATCAGGGAGAAGGGGGCTTGTATATTTATCATCAATTGGATACGCGACCCTTTTATTGTATTGATTCGTTGCCATGGCAACCAAGATAATTTGACTAACACTGATAAGATCCAAAACGCGATATTTTCAAAAGAACCAGAACCTATTTGCAGTGATATTTCCTCCAATTGATTCAATTTTTCTAGGATATATTAGACATGTAATGAAGAATATGTAACTACAATTTGCAGTTGATACCTATTTCGCGGGTGTTGAAAATTAGAAAAAAAAAAATCAATTAAATCGGTTATTTTATGAGATTATGTCCAAAAATATAGCAAAAACCAATAAATTTTAGGAAATGTTAGGCCTAAACTGGCATGTATTTTCATTGCAAAACGGAAAATGAAATTTTTGGAAATTGAAAAACTTCCCTGAATATGTCTTATAATTATATTGTCAAAACGACAAATCCATCTATACTCTTCAAAAATCATAATTTTGAGCATCCCACTTTGCCAGCGACTACATTTCCAATTAAACTTTGATATTCTACTTTACCCCAAATTGAACATATCACTGAAAGACTCAAAGTCTATATCCCAGCTGACCTGAGGCTGGGTCTCTTGAGGAAATAAGTCCAAGTTCAAATCATCTAAAAAGGTTAGAAACTAATACTTTTGTTTCATCGCAATATTACTTACCCATAGGAACTAAAGCAGCTTGAATCTTTAAATCCACCGGACTCCAACTTGGGTTAAGTCCCATTAGTATGTCATCTAATACCGGGGTTAATAGTTCTTTATAGTTGGATATGCACCTTATTGCTGGGGGCCAACCCTCTGAAAGAATCGTAAACACACGAGGAAACGCTTCGCTCAACTCTACAAGTTTCTCGGCAGAATAACCCATCTCGGAAAATAATGTTGTTCCAAGCCTTCGCAGGCTGTACACGTAACATAGAGCAGCTAGGAAACTATGATGAGTAGGCAACCAAGCATACTTTATAGAACCAAAGTTGAATTTTTGTTGAAGTTCATAGTGGGTTGCCACTTTTAAGGAATATTCCAATAGCTTGCAAACAGATTCATGAGAAGGCATTGGAAACATTTTTGAAGGCTTGTGAAGAGCAACCAACAAATAGTAAGTACCGGTAGTGGCCCAGTGACATATATCAAATGAAAGGGCCTGCTCAAGTGTAGTTTTAGAAGTGCTATGAACTTCATTATGCCAGTTCCAGAGTCTGGTTTCAATGTTGCTTATACTGGCATGTGACGTATTAGGCGGGCCAAAGTGGAGAGAAAAGATTTCTTCTTCTAGTCTTCTAAACTGCCAAATTGAAAGAGCGTTGAATTTCTCTTTCGAAACCACCGGGTCATTTAGCAGTGACTCAAACCCGACCTCGACGTACTTCAGCGGTAACATGTTAGGTTGAAACAAAGCATTTCTTGACCCGATATCCTAAAAGTTAGGCTTGATTCTATAAGTGTTTTTTTATTAATTCTCTTACCATTTCCAAAAAAGTCCACAAAAGGTAGATTCTCTCTACTTGATCCTCTTTTGAAATCATAGATACAGGCGCATCCCTATGTAAGCCCAATTCAATGCACAGTCTTGAAGCTGTACCTATCAAAAAGGCCAGACTTGTGTATCCTGGATTAAAATGAGTATAAATAGCAAGTAACAAAACAATTTTCAATGTCCTGATGTTGTTTCCACTGAAACTGTTGAATTCTTTCAAAACTGAAACGTACAGACTTTCATGAAAATCTGCGGCTCTTTTCTTGTTTTCACGAGTGGCCGTAGTAGCAGACAAACAGCATACTAAGGATAAGGAAAGAATCTCATAATCACTGGCATGGTTAATGTCTGTGTAAAATTTACTCAACATTTCCCACACCTCTTCATTTTTTAATATGGGATACTGGTTGTTGATTCTGCTTACAAAGTTGCGCACCAAAAGGGCACACACTTCTTCAGGTATGCTAGAAAGTTTGTCACGAAGAGATGTTACAGGAACTGTATTGGTAGGACTCAGAGCTCTTCCACGGGCCTCCTCCAAAACTTCGGGTAAGCGAGATCTTCTGAACACAAATTCTGGGAACAGAGATACAGTGTCAAAACTGGCAGATTTCCCAAACGACCGACCACATGAAGAGTGGAGTTGGGAAGCTTTTAGCACAAGTTCACTACCGATAACACCAGTATTACTATCAGTAGAAGTGTTTGTAGAAAGTTTTTGCAAACTATCTGCTGGGCCCAGATCTGAGCTGGCATTGGAGTTTCCCAAGGACTTGGATGTCTCATCATTATGATTTAAAGTCCTTTGCCTGATTTGGTCCTCGAGATAAGATTTCAAACTGCGGGGAAGATACCTGTCGCCTATTTTATCACCATTACAAACCACATTTGCTTTCGAACAAGAACCGCACGATGGCAGTTGACGGTCACACTGCAGCCAAGTTAGTCACTTCAAGTTTTAGTTAGATTTAGACAGTGGTTTCTTACTTTGATTTTGTGCTGACGACATCTAGAACACGAAAGAGTAATTCTCTTCATATACTGAAATCAGAATCTTTCCTAGTAGTTGGTTCGCAAAATTACGAGAAGAACCAAAACAGAGAGCAGATGATTCTAAAACTTTACATCAAATTAACTGAATTATCAACAACCATTTACCATCCTGTTATCTAATTTGTACTATCGTGCATGTTATAAACATTTCTTGTCGCTCCAAATAATCGGGTAAGCGATATGCAATGCGGATCAGATAGACCACCAACCAATCACTTTTGAACGATTCAATATCATTAACCATGCACAGGCGACCGACGCTACTGATAGCGCACACCCCGTTATCGTGAATAATCACTCACCCGCATTTAACAAATCATGGTGCAGGGTTCGCCGACGTACTTAGGTCTCGAAGCTTAGTTGGGTACTAGTAGCTTAATACCGGCGCTCTTATTATTAATCTAGGTCTTCCATTCTGGGTTCCAGATTCTGGATATCGATCTGGATTTAGATCTACAGATCCTACCAGTACCAACGATTTGTAAGATTGGATATTTGGAAATGTAATTGGGGTATTTATCAATCATAAAAGTGAAGTTTTGAGTATCGGGTGGACTATCTAAGATTCAAATAACTTTACACTTAAGCTGTGTTTCTAATCCAGTACATATGTCTGACGAGGAGACTATTATTAGAGATGCCTTGCAGAATCTTAGTAGTTGTATAAGGTGCCGGGAAAAAAGGCTCGTGTGCGATAAAGGGATAAGAGGCTGTAAGAACTGCAATAGTGGGAACTCTGTTTGTATGAATTTAGATGGTGGACAGCCAGTTTCTAGGGTTTATTTAGCCGAGCTTATAGATCGCTTGGCCCAAATCAGAAAAGTAGAAAAGCACGAACATAACTCTGCTGCTGATGGAAATTTGCCTGTATTACATCACACCCTTAAAGATGGTTCAATTCATTTCATTGGTCCTGGAGGGGCTTTTAGCATCGCATCTGAGGTGGTATCTCATCAAGGAGTTGAGATCGTATCAAGCGATAAGGGAGAAAAATTCGGTTTTAGCGAGACCGAAAACAGTTGGATAGAGGCAATTGAAACTATTAAAGGCTTATCATACTTTGAAAGACCAGATATTAGTAGTAGTTTTGATGCTGGATTGCGTAATAGTGAGCTCAGACAACTTTTCAAGTGGAATATTACTCGACCTCTTGCAGATGTGTTTCTGAAAATCACGGATCTTGGTTTATGCGTCGATCTCAGCGACGAAGCCTTGAAAAGAATCACATCTGCCGATAACCAGGAACAAGACTATTTCAATGATATATTCAGGATTTCAATAATATGCGCAATATCACTAGAAGTGCTGAGTGCCAAAATATCAGAGGCAAAAGAACAGTCAGATAAATATTTTGCTATTGCCAAATGTTTGCTGAGCCAAGTCACCTCAACATTGGACTTTGATGCTGTTTTCAATATGGCGCTAATCACTCAATTTTACCTATTTTGCAACAGATACGAGACAAGTGTGTGGTACTCAATGAACTGGTGTTGTCTGATGTCCATGGAATTAGGGCTTTTCAAGCAGAATATTCCAGATAACAATTTCCCAATCAAACATTTATTTTGGTGGCTTTATTGTATGGAATCACGGCTAAGTATCACAAAATGTCGGCCATCTTTTTGGAGCAGCTTGGATTATTTCATTGATATACCTATTGAAGATGATATGAAACCTGTAGTGACAATTTTCATGCTACAAAATAGGATAGTTTCCGAGTTATACCTGGTTCCATTGAGCAGGCAAAATTCTGACCATGACGTGGAAGGTTTTCTCATCGAACTAGAAACGTGGAGAAGTTCGTTGTCTTCAACAAAATCTGACTCAAAGCACCTACAGTTATTGTACTATCACACACTTACTTTGTATTTAAAACCTGTTATGGATAATGATATTTTGGTTGCTAATAAATGGAATACCAAATATCAAAATGCTCTGATAGAGCTCATTGAGCTACTATTTTTACAATACAAGCTAAGCACTGCTGGCAAATTTGAAGAAAGCATGCCTCCATTTGATTTGTTTTCTTTGGATTGTACTTATGGTACAGGTATGCTATTTCTCGAATACACGGCAGTTATAGGAAGAAGAGAAGAAGAATTGCTTGAGAAGGTGGCCAGAATTTTGACAGGATGTACATTCAGATGGCCAGAGGCCGCGTTCATGAAAGATTTACTGAATCAAGCTAAAAGAGAAAAATTTGTCTAGTATCCCACTATTGGCATGATTGTGGTATCATATGAAAGAATCAATTATTTGTGTACGTATACCGATAATTACCCAAAAATCGCAAGCGAGTTTTTTTGTTTATTTTTATTTTTGCTACACTTACTTTCAAACATTTCACGAAAATAAAATATCAACTATTATGTCTTTGACTCAGGCTGAAACGATTCTCGCTCAATACCTTCGCTCTCAACAGTTTCAATTTCACGAATGACATGGTTAGGCACGACCACTGATTCTTCCTTAAAGTAAACTGATTCTTCAAGGTATAGATTTGTCAACACAGCCATGCCAATAATACCGAGAAGATAAAATGCCATCACGGTTCCTGCTACATATTGGAAAGGTACAGTTCCCAAGGACATAACACCGAAACAAACAGCTTCACCAGCTGCCAGGAATGATCTGAAACAACCAGTGTAATGAGCTCCTTTTCTTGGATCGTTTGAAAGAGCGCCCAAGAAGTAAGAGATAAGGTACTGGTAAAGAGAGCCAGATGTCCAGGTCAAAACAAACGAAATGAAAATAGCAGCAAAATCACCATCAGTCCAGTCAAGTGGTGCAGGAGGGTTGTGCATATCATACTTGCTAACTTTTGCAATTTCCCAGACCCAAGCTGCTACAGTTGGAATCCCAATGTAAACTATACCAACCCACGCTCTCTTCTTTCTAGACCAATTTGGTCTATCCATAAGGTACTGGAAAAGCCATCCGAACGGTACTTGGATAACTGTGGAGCAAAGGGAATTCAATGATCGGGCTCTCAAGTTATTTCTAAACCCATTAACCGTTCCACTATAGACCAAGAAGCATTCTGCAGGAATAAAAGCCGGTATCAAGAGCCAAACTCTTTTGTCAGCTAAGCAAGACATTATGCCTTTCACTTCTTCCATGGGGCTTCTCAAAGTCGGGTTCCCGACACGGGACCCATCGTCTCTCAGGAGCTTGCTGGGAGGTAGTAGAAATAATGCTATAACTGCAACCACCGCCATGATGACTATCAAAGCAATATAAACACCTTCAGGAACACCTGTTGAAGCAGATGTTTTATGATCAATACCAATAGTGATAAGACCGCCCACAATACTACCGACAGCCTGGAGGTTGTAGTTCACAGCAATATAGCTCCCCTTCTGTTTTTCCTCGGCATAACCCAGGGCAACGTAACCAGAGAGTGCGAATACCATACCTGCGCCTATACCGTCTGCAACACCACCTAAGTAAGGGAACCAAGCGTTACCGTGTTTATCGAATGACCATAACGCCCCAACATAAATAATGTACCCGCAGATACCAATACATCCCGTCAATTTCACACCAAGAACATTGATGAAAGTACCACCAAACAATGATGATAAAAACCAAACCTTGAAATTCAAATTAGCTCTAAAGCAATGAAAAAACAAACAAATATCATATCATACGTACAGAACATAAAATTGCATTGGCTGTGGACGTCACTTTTGATGAATCTGGTCTTCCACCTCCGGCACCTAAAAAACCCAATTAGCATCTAAATTCCACTATCAATATACAGATGATTCATACCCATGAGGTTGAGTGCAATATAAATTCCCGCTGTAGCACCCAAAATCATCCCTGAGATTACATTGTGCCAGTAGGGATTGTTGTACCTGAGTTCTGGAATTGAAAAAGCCATTATGATTACTGTTTATTGTTGGATCAATTTGAGAAGAGCAGTGGTTCACATGAATCTACAATGAAGTCGAACAAGTTATATAAATGCATTTTTTTTGAACAAATGCCAAAAGATGCATCGAGGAGTTCTCAATGCTTAGTGATTAGAGGGAATTTCATATCTTGATAAGCATGTGTTGGTGTGGATGTCAAATCTCGGTGATCATCGTCAGCTATCTCGGACTTCGTCATGGTGATCACAGATTTATCGATCGATATGTTACAACTAACACTGCTGTTTTCTTATCGCCAACGCTTTTTTTAGCTATAAACATTTATCAGCTTATCGGCGCTAACGAGAACCCCACTCTGCTTTGAGCTGGGCCAAACGTTCAACGACGATGGGATACAAGGTAAAAATACGAAGTTTATTACGACTATTATCACTTAGCTAGAGATACGAAAGATGGAACTGGATGAGATAAGGTGCAAAATTGTATGGTATATTGTTATTTGATACTAGGAAGCTAAATGTCGGAGTTCGTTTATTGAGTAATCTGTGATCTAGAGTTCAAACTTGAATCGAGACGATGGAGATATAGGACAACCAATTGAGCACCATGCACGCTTTCCAGATAAGTCCATAATGATAGAGAAAATGGTACACAGTGGATCTGAGGTTCGACATATTCCGAATGGTTCTCCTTCCATATCTTTGAAAACAGTCTGGAAACTTTCAGAGCCAGGTTTGAGCTTTTGAGACAGGTCAACGATACGAGAGTATCTTTTCGGTGAATCCTCTAACCAGTCTGGCTCATAAACACCAGGGTGTGGGACAAGGTAATGATTAGAGTGTGCCAAAATACATTCTTTAGGAGCAATTGTTTGAACTTCAAAAGCGGAAAATTCCATGCTTCTAGCATAAACAGGATCAGCAATCAGTAAATGTGCTGCAGATGCACAACCAACTTTTGTAAGCAACTCAATTGCTTCATTAGCTGTCTCACACTCCAGAACCTTTCGCATTGCCAAGTGTATAGGGTACTTGTTGGCTGATAAGCCTCTTGCCCTGATAGCATTCATACACACTCCTACACCAAATTCATTAAACCCGATTTTACCAATTATACCTGCCTCAGTAAGCATGAACAGGTTCGGTTTCCCCGAAGATATAATATAAACGGCAATAATGTTTGGTTCCTGCTCTTTACGCCAATCCCAGTTTTGCCCTAGAAAACTTACATCTTCTTTTGTAATTGAAAGAGCTGTGCACCCATCAGTCACCTGTTCCACCTTGAAAAGCCCAAATGCAATTTCTGTTCTGATATTTAAAGCAATGATATCTTTCAAATCACTTTTAGATCCATCAGCCAATCCTTGAAGTTCCTCATACATACCACCGCAGTATGATTCAGATTTAAGAAAAGGCAAAAAGTCATCAACAACTTTTATGACATCCTGCCAGTCAAGACCAGAAGTTTCGGAGAAAAACTTCTTATAGAAAGAGAGTGATCCAAGTACTTGTTCTCTTCCGACTTCTCCATGTTGAAATCCTATTTCATATGGAGTACCTTTGCATTCAATTACCTTCATAATGTAAAATCAAATGCGATTTCTTTGTTTTCTGTAAAACCAATCCAATAGAACTGTTCGGAGAAAAGATGAATATCTTCATATATAATAACCAGCATACAGGATATGCTAAATATCTACCCGCACACTACTCGGCGAGAATCATGCAACTAGAGATCGCACTTCAAAAAAAGCTACATGTTGATTCATCTAGATGCAACCTTTGGTATAGTAGAGATCGGAATCGATATCTGTAGAGCTCGGTGAATGATGTGTGTGCGTGGACACCGTTTCTGAGATGCATCGGAAATCGTCAAATTTCTGGGAAAGATATCCATAATGCGCAATCCAAAGATAAGCCCAAAATCCACTAGCTTATCACATGCATCCCCATAAAAGATAAGAAGAATGCCGAATTTCAGCTAGATTGCAGCTACCACAAAGTGCTGGCTAGCCCAGAAAAACAATCTCCGAGTTTATTATCCTGTGATAATATTAGTATAGATTGGACCAATTTATAGGTTCATAAATACTCAGCATTCCTCCATATTGATTGAGATTTGTAAAATATCACTGTGAAATCTTTAAACATGTCGCCTAAACGAGTTCTTGTATGCTACGGGATTGACATTGATGCTGTGTCTAATCCCATCAACACTCAAACTGGGAGTCACGTTGACACAACAGAGCTTTCAAGAGGTATTTTTGCTGGTACCTCTGGGGTAAAAAGACTTTTAAAACTTTTCGAGAAACACGATATTAAAGCCACTTTTTTCACCCCAGCACATTCATTGCTTACCTTTCCTGAATCTTTAAAGCTAGTTAAAGAACAGGGCCATGAAATTGGACTTCACGGTTATACTCATGAATCGTTTTCTGAACTCGACTATCAGCAACACGTTGATGTCATGAAAAAGTCCATTGAGGAGCTTGAAAAGTTTATTGGCGAAAAACCCAAAGGATTCACTGCCCCGTCTTGGACAACCAACGAGCATACTGTGAAAGTCGTGGAAGACTTTGGATTGTTGTACGATCATTCATACATGTACCACGATTCTCAAATGCACTACCTTCCATACTCTGAGTTCAAGAAGGATGTCAAGCCTACTAATTACTCAAAGGAAGCCAGTTCATGGATGGAGCCTATTCCTGGACCTCTAAAGCTCAGTAAAGTAATTGAGATCCCTGCAAGCTGGAATTTAGACGACTGGCCTCCCTTGAATTCAGTAGGATTTGGTAGAGGGTTTACTGACCCTTACGTGGTAGAAAAAATGTGGAAAGACCAGTTCACGTATCACTACGAAAACAATGATACTTTCATTTTCCCCATGACAATCCATCCTGATGTCAGTGGTAAGCCTCATATCTTGAGAATGCACGAAGAGCTGATTAAGTTCATCAATTCGCACGAAGGTGTAGAGTGGAAAACTATGGCAGAAATGGCCACCGAGTTTTCCGAGGGAAAATTTCCCGGCGCCACCATTGAGGCCGGTGCTTTGTAGAGATATTGTCAAAGGTGATTATAGAGACACCTAGGTCGATTCATTTTGTGTGTTACCAGGTGACCAAAAGCGTTGTGCATAAGCTCAGCTCTCTAACAGGGAAAAGTTTTGTAGAATAGCCATTCCAGATATAAGTTCGTACTTTCAATTCATCAATTTCTAAAACTCCGATGAATTTTTTCTTCACCTGAAAGTTTTTTTAAAAAGATTTTTGGGCATTATCAACGGGATGAACCAAATTCGGTTGAATAACTTGTAAACTGGGGTTGCAATACAAGTCAAGAACCCCAGTTAAATATGCCATGATAGACTCTCATGCTTAGATATTCTCAAACCGTATAATGCTTTTCACCCATTCAAACCATTGAAATACCAATAAAACACAAACAAGCAGTGGAATGCTACCAGAAGACCAGCCGACACAGTTATGAGTTGTAAAATATCTAGTTGAATCAAATAGTACTAATAAACTAATATCATGATCTGGTCACGTGCATATTTTATTTCTCAGCAGTGTGATGCGATCGATTTAACCAGTGGCGCCAAAAAGATCCAAACAGCCAGACCATTGAATTTAGACTTGTAAGCTTAACAATCTTCTACAATTGGAACAATGCCACCAAAAGCCGACTGGGAAAAGTACAAGCCTCCAGTGGACGACGAGGATGTCGAGAAGAAGGATATCATTCCTTTGTCCGAGGGAGATATTCAAGTATTGAAGACATACGTAAGTATACTTTCCACCACCATCGCCTTTTTAGAAAGTAGTTTCTAGAGCAGGAGGTGGTGTTCTTTAAGGAAGTTTGACCGCATTGACTAACATTTCAAAGGGTGCTGCACCATACGCCGAGTCATTGAAGAAGATTGATAAGGATATCAAGGAAGTGCAAACGAGGATCAATGAGAAAATTGGCATCAAGGAGTCTGACACAGGGTTGGCGCCACCACATTTGTGGGATATTGTTGCTGATAAACAAACGATTTCACAGGAACAACCTTTACAAGTTGCTCGTTGCACGAAGATTATCCAAGAGCCCGGACAGTCTAAGAGCAAGTATGTCATAAACGTCAAGCAGATTGCCAAGTTTGTGGTGAATCTTGGTGAACGGGTCAGTCCTACCGATATCGAAGAAGGTATGAGGGTTGGTGTTGAACGAAACAAGTATGAGATCATGCTGCCATTGCCACCAAGAATTGATCCATCAGTTACCATGATGACTGTCGAGGAGAAGCCTGATGTCACTTATGGTGACGTTGGAGGATGCAAAGAACAAATTGAGAAATTGCGAGAAGTTGTTGAACTACCACTTTTATCACCTGAACGGTTTGTCAATCTGGGTATCGATCCTCCCAAGGGTATATTATTGTATGGTCCTCCTGGTACAGGTAAGACGTTAAGTGCCAGAGCAGTTGCCAATAGAACAGACGCGACATTCATCAGAGTCATTGGAAGTGAATTGGTACAGAAATACGTTGGTGAAGGTGCACGGATGGTTAGAGAATTATTTGAAATGGCACGTACCAAGAAAGCATGCATTATCTTTTTTGACGAAGTTGATGCTATTGGTGGAGCACGTTTTGATGATGGTGCTGGTGGTGATAATGAAGTCCAGCGAACCATGTTGGAACTTATCACACAATTAGATGGGTTTGATCCCAGAGGTAATATTAAAGTCATGTTTGCTACAAATCGTCCCAATACATTGGACCCTGCTTTACTGAGACCAGGTCGTATTGACCGTAAAGTGGAGTTCAGTTTACCGGACGTGGAAGGCCGTGCTAACATTTTCAGAATTCATTCGAAGAGCATGTCGGCTGATAGAGATATCCGTTGGGAACTTATTTCAAGATTATGTCCAAACAGTACTGGTGCAGAACTTAGATCGGTTTGTACTGAAGCTGGTATGTTTGCTATAAGAGCGAGAAGAAAGGTTGCCACTGAAAAGGATTTCCTTGCTGCTGTTGATAAAGTCATAAAGGGTAACTTGAAATTCAGCAGTACATCTCAATACATGCAATATAACTGATTTAATTAATATATTAACAAAAGTGAGTTACTAAAAAAACAAAATAAATCAAAACAAAAATGCAACAGAGTAGTATCTTCTTTTCTTTTATTCCCACCATGAGACTAATCCCATTCCGTCGTTCTGACACGAACATATTAATGCGTAGGGAGGAATTTCATTAGACTTGTCTTCTTCTCCTTCCTTTTTTGTATCATTAGGTTGTTTAGGCTGTCGCTGAGTGAACACTTCTTGCTCCACTCTAAACCGTATCTTTTCATTTGCATCTATGTAGAAATCAAATTCAGGGGTTTTCCATAACCATGCCTGTTCCCTAGGAACAAATGTACATGATTCAAACAGTAATGTCTTTGGGATATGAATATCGTCAAAAAAGTCCATTTTTACTGATACCAAGTTAGCTCATAATGTTCTTCTCGTATGTTTTCACACTATGCAATAAACTTACTATTGATGCCTTCTTCTGTGCACGAGGAGACCCAGCCTACAAGAATCTCACCAACAAATGGGCGAAACACCACCATTCTAAACACGGCTAAAATTAGTTAGATTTATTGGACCCTTTCCAAAGATAAATAAACCATTCTTGAAGACATACTCTCCACGTAAACGGCACCGTCACCGTGTTTCAGCAGCCCGTCGCCGTACGACTCAAGATCATACATGCACACACATAACCCGGTATTGTGAATAACTTTACCGGCGTATTTCCGATTGATCTCTTCTTCAAGTGACTCGGGCGTAGGTTTCAAAAACTTCGACGGCTCTATCCGGATCAAATCTGAAATCCTCGTCAGAACAAACATAGGTGCTATATAACCATCAGTTTGTTATAAATAATATAAATGTTGAATTACTTTGGATCAGTTCCAATGCTGAAATTTCTTCGAGCTGAAGATCTCAATAATTTTATTTACTCGGTGGTACCCATCGATCTTATCTGCCAGTGAAATAAATTTCAGCCGTACATTATTAGTACTGTAACTAAAAAACTATTGAAAGATTAATAAATATTTGTATTCCGTCAGCTACAATTGACCCAATATTGCATGCTACTACTAGAGATTTGAGGTCAAAGTACTTCATTGTGTGAATTAGGCATACAATTGATCATATTTTACATTTAACGACTCCTCACCGTTGTGAACCGCTTTTTTCGTTCAGGATTTTCTCAACTTCAATAACTTGTCTAGAGGTTGAACTATTAGGTGACGCATCTGTAGTTCCAGACTATTCTCATTCCAGTTACTAATATGCTTCAACTTATCCATGCTCCCATTGATGTAAACTGGTCATTTGCGTATTAAATTAGACAATAGGCCATAAAAGTTTCCAATTGTATCTAGTTATTCATGTTCTTTTGGTTGATTGAAGTTTGCAATAGTCAAAACTACTTCCTGTCTTTGCGAGAATAGACTCAATAGACAATTGTGATCCATATCCTGATTACAGCATTTGCGTAAGGAATTCCCTTCCAAAAGTCACCAATGCGTACCCTCACTCCACGCAAGTTCATCCGTAGCAGGTTCTTCAGTATCACTCAAAACACCGTCAATCCAAGAAACGGTTTTACTGTAATGAATAACAAGTATAACAAAACCTGATAATATTACCACTGTAGTACAAGAATTGATTCTTATTCCATCTTCAATCAGTCAATACCGTATAAATTTGCACCCTTATTACAGTTTATCTTGGCAAAAAATAAATATACCTTTAATTAGTTTTGGAGATGGCTGATTTCAGCGATGCTATTGCAGTTTTAATGCTTGAAATGTCCGTAGCCATGCCGTTTACTACTGTTTTGAGCAGCGACAGTTCGCTCAACACGTGTATTCTGAAATCTCTGTCGGTGCATGCTAACTTGGAATGATCGTACTGCACAGGTTCAGTATTATCCACACTTGGCTGGTGCTGGTAATCCTCGACAATTGTTCTGTTTGATCCGATAAGTTCTAGATCTCCAGCAACAGCCGTGGGCTCAATTTCTATATCCGACTCTCGTCCCGACCATTCAGATTCACTGGCTATTTGCACTGGTTCTTTCAAATAGAGTTCGCTCGTGCTCACCTCATTACTATTATTAGTCTTTGGGTGCTTACTTAACGTCCTTAAAGTTCTTTCATCGTCCAAGTAAGATGACTCTCTTTTCAGAGACGAAAAATAGTCTTGGCCCACAAACGTGTCTAGACTCAGTTGGTTACGGTAAACTGTTACAGCGACATCGCTGAGCTCTTCACCGGCGGTTTTGCGTTTGGTCCCATATAGTGCTATAATGGCAGATAACCGCGAGAAGCATTCCAACGGGGTGATTTGGTCCTCCACTGACTTCAGTTGGAAATCCTTAACCAGTTGGTCGCGAATACCGTAGAAAATCTTCAGTTCTGGCACACCGCGAACAAACTTTCCGTGTAAAAAACACTTTGTAACCTGATGGATCAAATAGTCATCCAACTGCGGAGTCCATCTGAAACCCTCATTTTCTTCTCTAGGTTGCTCTTCTTGTCCTTGATCAACTGTCATTGAATTGTTAACATCCTCGGAACCCTCCTTGCCACTGGCCATCACTTAAATTTAAACCAACGATAAAAATTATAGTTGGCGTACCTGAATTGATGAGTAACTGAAACTCGATCAGATCTCAAATACTAACTGCAGTATGCTGTTAGGACTTACCCATAGATGACAGGACTATTTATTTGATCATACCACTTTTATAGCAAGTTATTTTAATTTACAGCCTTGAGCCAACTCTTCTTTTACCTTTTCATACAATTGTTTACTCTGTAATTTGGACTATAAGGTATTCTTGTTTGTAAAGACGACAGCTGACAGGTATCTCTAGCTGAAAGCTATATTTCTCGATTGCACCTTAAAGTTCCAACATGCGTTGGGTATCTGAGACCTATTCATGAACCAGCTCCAACTACAAAGTTCAACGAGAATTTAGTTATTAGTAGATAGAATGCACCGGCACGGATACTAGCCAGATTTTTAGCTGATATCTTGATGTTTGGCGTGAGATAAAACATTTATACTGGCGCTGCAAACGCAAATCAATCGTGGTAAAATGTATCCTGCTATGCTTCGCTTCCTTCTAACGTAAACGAACTCGAATGGAAGAACAAAACGGCCACCAGGAAGATCGTAAATGCGTTCAATATCGTCGTGTAATGTCCAGAAATACAGTACGTTCTACCAGGGTACCAAAGACTTACTTTTCCAGTACTATCGCGTACACTTGTAAATTTGCACACTCGCACATTTCTAGAAACGGTTTACTGGTTACAAACTACGTAGAACACGAACATAGTACAAACCCCATCAATTCCGCCTTAAATGGACATTTCGCATTGTTCAAGGCCATTGGTCTAAAAAAGCCGTGCGTTTACGTAATCAATGATCTGGCGTATACGCGAATTACGCTTCCCAAATCAAGATCTTGAGTTTTTTGGTGGCTTTTCAAAATGGTAATGGACCATCGCTGATTGGCTCATACCACTCCCCAGATTCAATTATTTAACCTCCAGCAAAACTTAGAGAGAAGTCTACCATTGTAGGTTTTCTGCACACACAGCTTTTTTTTATTTTGCATTCCAGTCTTCAATTCGTGACGACCGGTTGCTTTCCCCGTAGCGAAAGGAGAATCACCATCATCATTATCTGTTGACGCACAGACACCCAGGCCGTATCTTTTCACTACAAACAATGTTGTCGTCGGCCCTCAAGCGATATCAGCCGGTAAGTTTTTTTTTCTTTTCCTTTTATAGGGAATATTGAAAAATTGGGTATCCGGGATTTCGGCTTTCCCACCATGAAATCTGAAAGTAAGAACAGAAACAACTAACAATACTCTAGAGATCTACAAGCTCTTTGAGACAATTCCACAGCTCTCGAATTGCCGCTCAGGTAATTTCCAATGTAAGTTTTACAAGTTGAAGAACAGCTGATGATGGTTTTTTTGCTCAATGTTTTTTTTTTACTAACTTTGTGTCTCCCAGAACTTGAATGGTAAAGAAGCTCCTTCACACTTGACCCACAAGTATGCAGTGGTCGACCATCAGTACGACTGTGTTGTCGTTGGTGCTGGTGGTGCAGGTTTGCGAGCAGCTTTCGGGTTAGCCGAGGCAGGGTATAATACCGCATGTATTTCCAAGCTTTTCCCTACCAGATCACACACAGTAGCTGCTCAGGGTGGTATTAATGCTGCCTTGGGTAACATGCACAAGGATGACTGGCACTGGCATATGTACGATACCGTCAAGGGATCCGATTGGCTTGGAGATCAAGACGCTATCCACTACATGACCAAAGAGGCACCCCAGTCGATTATTGAATTAGAACATTACGGTGTTCCATTTTCTCGAACCAAGGAAGGTAGAATCTACCAGCGAGCCTTTGGTGGTCAGGCTAAGGAGTACGGTAAAGGTGGCCAGGCATACAGAACTTGTGCTGTTGCCGATAGAACTGGTCACTCTCTTCTCCACACTCTTTACGGTCAATCTTTACGACACAACTGTAATTTCTTTATTGAGTACTTTGCTATGGATTTATTAATGGAAGACGGTGAATGTCGTGGTGTTATTGCTTACAGTCAGGAAGATGGTATTTTGCACAGATTCTTTGCTCACAAGACCGTTTTGGCTACTGGTGGGTACGGACGTGCTTACTTCTCATGTACCTCTGCCCATACATGTACCGGTGACGGTAACGCCATGGTTTCTCGTGCAGGGTTACCTCTCCAAGATCTTGAATTCGTTCAATTCCACCCCACTGGTATCTACGGTTCAGGGTGTCTTATCACTGAGGGATCACGAGGTGAAGGTGGTATTTTGTTGAACAAGAATGGTGAACGATTTATGGAACGATACGCTCCTACCGCCAAGGATCTTGCATCAAGAGATGTCGTTAGTCGATCTATGACTTTGGAAATCAGAGACGGTAGAGGTGTTGGTCCTGAAGCTGACCATTTGTTCTTGCAATTGAGTCACTTGCCCGCATCAGTTCTCCACGAACGATTGCCCGGTATTTCCGAGACTGCTTCCATTTTTGCTGGTGTCGATGTCACCAAAGAACCCATCCCCGTCTTACCCACCGTCCACTACAATATGGGTGGTATCCCCACCAAGTATACCGGTGAAGTTCTCACTCTTGACGAACAAGGTAACGACAAAGTTGTTCCTGGATTGTTCGCCTGTGGTGAGGCCGCTTGTGTATCTGTCCACGGTGCTAACCGATTGGGTGCTAACTCGTTACTTGATTTGGTTGTTTTCGGTCGTGCTGTAGCCCACACTATTGCCGAGCAACTCACTCCTGGCGAGCCCCACAAATTTATTTCCGCAGATGCTGGTCACGAGTCTATTGCCAACCTTGATCATCTCAGAACTGCCACTGGTAAGAATAGAACTGCTGATATCAGATTGGCTATGCAGAAGACCATGCAACGTGACTTGGCAGTCTTCAGAATGCAGTCTTCATTGGATGAAGGTTGCGAGAAGATCACTCAAGTCAACTCTTTGTTGAACGATATCGGTACCTCTGATAGATCAATGATCTGGAACTCCGATTTGGTTGAATCTTTGGAATTACAGAACTTGCTTACATGTGCTGTTCAAACTGCATTCTCCGCATCTGCCAGAAAGGAATCCAGAGGTGCTCACGCCCGTGAAGATTTCCCTGAAAGAGACGACGAGAACTGGATGAAGCATACTTTGTCATGGCATGAGGACCCTAACGGTCCAGTAACTCTCAAGTACAGAGATGTCATCTCAAAGACCCTGGACGAAAATGAATGTAAAACCGTTCCTCCAGGAAAGCGTGTTTACTAAGTTTACTCACCATTCTGTATAGTTTGTTCCCGCTAGATATAGTCATAGTCTATCATTACATTATTACTTAACTCCTAATTTATAGGTCATTTGTTTTAGCAGTTTCATTTTCAACGGGCACTTCAGCCTCGCTTTCAGCGGGCACTTCAGCCTCATCATGTTTACTAGTTTCGTTTTCAGCGGGAACTTCAGCCTCACCAGGTTTGCCAGCTTCATTTTCACTGGGCACTTCAGCTTCAATAGTTTTACCAGCATCGCTTTCACCGGGAACTTCAGCCTCATCAGGTTTACCAGCTTCATTTTCACCTGGTGCCTTAGCCTCGCTAGTTATATTATCATCTCCATTGGGTACATTTACTTCATTTGCATCACCAGTTTGACTAGCATTTTTAGCAACTTCACTGGTATTAGTATTTCCACCAGTAACATCCTTTGAATCAGTTTCAGGCTTGGGACCAAAAGTTGGAGTTATTTTATTTTCAATTTGCAACAGTTCACAAAACTGTTCAGTTTGTAGCGTACCGAAATTTAACGGGATATTTAGTTTACCCTTATGAACGATATTCTCCCTAACCCAGTCCATTTCCTCGCTCAGTTTTTCTTTCCATTGCAGTACTGTATCTTCGTAATTTTCTTCGCGCACAGGTCTACCTAGATGTAGGTCGTTATTAGCCACTTTTGTTATCGCCAGCCATTGCGGGTCATACGTTAAATCAGGATGGTACCCTGACGGTGGGGCTTGTGACTCTACCGCACCGTCCATCTCATCAAAGCTGCGTTTCTCAGTGGAACTAACCTCCAATTCTATAATTTCCAAGTGCTCTCTTCCCCGTATACACTTATCCAGCGCCAAAAACTTTGTAATCCTAGACCTATGGTCGTCACTTTGGACGTTTTTTTCATCATCATCATCATCATCGCTTTCTGATTGTTTGACGTGCTCATAGGTAGCGGTGAACTTCACATGCAAGTGCGCACTGAGCCAGTACTCCGGCCGCAAGTTCATCAGCAGCGTTTTCACAGGCACTGAGCCTAGTCTGTGGCTAAGCAGGTCTTTTTTGAAGTACGGCTTGATCCTCAGCAGCTTGATAGTGTTACCGAGGAACCCCACGTCAGCGGGCCAGTCGTGGGACATGCCGATATGAATATGCGACTTTTCGAGCAGCCCCAGCTTGGCCACGTCGTAGGCGCGCACGTGGTAGACGGACTTGACGTCGTTGTACACGTACGGCGCAACTTCGTAGTGGTTGAGCTTGTAGTGGCCCGGGTTGTATATCCCGCTGAGCCCTGCTATGCGCAGCCCCTTGAAGTTGACCACGCCGGCGGTGCCCAGGTAATAAATGTTGGGCGCGACCCAGCCGCCGTAGTACAGCTCCTGGAGATGGTACGACGCCTCGTGGTTCCCGCCTATGAATATCGTCAGGTACGGCGCGACCTTCTCGCCGGTGTAGTACTTGTGGAAGTCCTTCATTGACCGGTACTTAGGTGGTACGCTCATGGACTGCAGGTCAGCCTCATTTCGAGCCGCCTGGAAGTCGCCGCCAATAAGCAGAATGTCTGGCTGGTTTTCACAGTACTTCTGGAACACCAGACTGTATATAGCATCCAAGTCTCCATGACCGCATCCCTGGTACGCTACTCTGATAGTTTTCATTGCACCTGCTTGTGAGAACCTGGAAATAAATATTTATCAATTGATTTATATCAGATCGACATGCTTAGTCATCAAACTTAGTGAATGTACTACTGGGATCTATTGACAATATGTGACTTTTGAATACAGATGCAGGAAAGCGGTACATATGGTAAATATCTATTATTCTATAATCTAGAATTTAAAGACTTGGTCCTTGTTGAAGCCGAGTTCGCTGAGAGCACCGGTGAGTTCACCTTGGTCGCTTGGAGAGACCTTGTTACCGGAGATAGCGTTGTAGAAAGGAGGAGGACCACAGACGAAAACCTTAACGTTACCGTCGGTGGGCTTGAAAAGGTTCTTGGAAAGGTACTCTTTGCTGATGAACCCAGTCTCACCGGTCCACCCGGAAGAAGGCTTATCCAAGAAGTAAGTTAATTTAATCTGGTCAGGTTTGAGTTTAGCCAATTTTTCAAGTTCTTTGCGCAAAAGAATGTCTTCTTCAGCAACGTTACCGTACAAAAGGGTGACTTTAGTCTTGTCTTCAGGGTTCAAAGCGATCTTCTGGATCAATTGGTACAAAGGAGTGATACCGGTACCAGCGCCGAAAAGAGCAATTTGGTCGTGCTTGTTGGCATCCCACTTGTACTTGCTGATAGGACCCTTGAACGAAACGGTATCGCCGACACTCAATTTGTCCAAATGGTTGGTGAAAAGACCCTTCTCGTATTTTTTGATGACCAACTCGAAGTCTCCTTGGTGGTCGTCGGTGGTGACAGGAGTGTAAGGTCGGATAACTGGCTTACCGCTCTTGCTGGTGTACTTGGCCAAAATGGCTGAAGCAGTGGTCAACCCCAAAACCTGGTCCTTTTCAGGCAGGGCAAAGATGTACTTCTTGACATTGTGGCTCTCGGTGATGATTTCGGCAATCTTGAAATCAACCCATTCGTCGCCACCGGTCAATGCGGCCTTCGGCTCAGCACGGACCGCAGAGGTGCTGAAGTAAAGACAGCTGGCAGCGGCAACGGTACCAACGAAAGCAGTACCGGCACGGTTGAAAGTGAAAGCCTTAGCCTGGGAAGAGGCAGAGCTGAATTGACGAATCTACAAAGTTAGAATTGACCCAATGAAAAAGTAAAAAAAGAGGAAGAATAACCCCAGAAAACAAGTGGAGCAAACACAAGAACAAGACAAGACAAGAACAAACATACCTTGGAGGCAGAAGAAACGAAAGGACGCTGCTGGGCCTTGAGTCCACGGAGAACGTTACGGGAAGTGGATTGAAGCATTGTTGATGTTTATGATTCAAATGAAAACCTTCAAATTGTGAATAAAAACAGCAAAAACAATGAAGAAGAATTACAAATGTTCAAGTAAGCGACACACAAAGTTAACGTATTAGCGAATAAGCTCTTAGCATAGTACGTACCTTTTAGCTAATAGTTTATTAATATTGCTTGCATTGTAAATCGGATATCGGGAATGTCGGTACACCGTATGATGCGATATCCAGCTGATCTTGGTGAATGGCATTACCTAGCAGTAATAATTGTCATTCAAAGTAGCATTTAGTAGTATTGAATATTACTGAAGAGTGTTGAATAGTTTTGAATAGTATTCAATCAATTGAACGTTTGGTAGTTCATTAAATGGGTTAGTAACTGAATGGGGTTCATAGTCACATGACAACTCAAAAGTTGGCTGTTAAGTATTCAGTAACATGCTCAATTTACGTACTTTTTTATTCATTCAATAAAGAAATGGTCTATTTCAAGCTACGAAGCAATTGACTTTTAATATTATCACGTTACGTAGTACAATTGCACGTTTGGTCGTCGCAAAGTCCATTTATCAACCAAGCAATCTTGAAACTTTGTACGGCTAAAAGTTTCACTACGCACGGCTGAACAATCACACCAAACGTCTACTAGGTTTATAAATACAATACAACAACCCACTCCATCTCCAGTTCTCAAAGGTATACAAGTACAGCAAAAATGCCCTCGGATACGTTAACACTGCTTCGACAGGCGCAGAAACTCATACCGCCGTTACTGTTGTCATTCCATAAAGGACAAGGTACGTTTATCGCTTTCATTGGCCTTTCTACCATCTGATACTAACGATACAGCCGGCCGCATTGCCGTTCTCGGAGGATGCGAAGAGTAAGCTTTTGACATGCTACTATTATCTATTATTATCATTACTAACGTATAGTTACACTGGCGCGCCTTACTTTTCAGCGTTTGCAGCCACGCTTGTTGGCGCTGACATGTCGCACATTATTTGCGAGCGCACCGCGGGCCAGGTGATCAAGACGTATTCTCCAGATCTCATGGTACACCCATACCTCTACGACACGGCGTCGCAGCGACCCGGCGAGACCGCGCGCGACGCATTGACCAAAGTGTATGCTCTGCTTGACCGTATCCACGTGCTCGTGGTAGGACCGGGTCTTGGTCGCGATACCGTGCTGCAAGGTTTAGCTGCAGATGTGATCAAAGAGGCACGCACCAGGGGCATGCCTATAGTAATTGACGCCGACGGGCTGTATCTGGTTCAGAAAAACCTTGAACTTGTTACCGGTGGCGGCGACAAGGTCGTGCTCACACCCAACGTGGTAGAGTTCAAGCGTCTCGCCGAAGCTGCAAAGGACACCAACGCAACCCAACCAGCGGACAATGCCAAAGATCTGGCACGGAAGTTGTCGGTGACGATACTGCGCAAAGGTGCTTCCGACGAGATATCCAACGGCACTGATGTGCTGGTGAACGATATCCCCGGCGGGCTTAAACGGGTGTCGGGGCAGGGAGATACGCTGTCAGGGTCGCTGGCAACGTTCCTGGCGTGGCGGCAAGCGTACCACCAGAACGTCTGGGAGCACGACAGCACGGTAAGCGAGCGGGACTCTGTGCTGCTAGCGGCGTTTGCAGCATCCTCGGTCACTAGAACCGCGTCCAAGCTAGCGTTCGAGGAGAAGGGCCGGTCGGTTGTTACGTCAGATATCTCTTCGCACGTTGGACCAGCCTTCACCAGTCTTTTCAATTAATTATCACCTGTAATTAGTATATTTATCTTTTGTAATTGGCCAGTATTTGAATTAGACTTGTGGCAATTGTATTTCATTTCGTTCATAATCTATAAAGGTTCAAGGTGCAGTTTACCCCATATCACGTTATCGTTACTACGTCATCGATAATTAACGTATATATTATTATTAGTACCGATGCACACTTTATGACAATTCATGGTTGTTTTGTTTGACAGTACACAATGACAGAACCCACAATTGAGTCACTTCAAGAAGAGATTGAGCGACTGAGTGCGCAGGTGCGCAAGAACACGTCTGCGTTAGTGGATACCGGAAGACAGGTTCTGACGCTGCAAATAGATACCCAGCGCCAGGCGTTAGGAGTCAGTGACACGCGACGTCGTGGCGGAGCTGGTGGCAGTGGAGTTGGCGGCAGTAGCAGCCACGACGACGACGGGAACGAGGTCATAACGACCGACGATATCGTGCAGCTCACCACCGAGCTGCAGGGCCAGCTGGATATCCTCGATGCGCGGTCCGTGCGGCGCACGGCCAATGCGTTTGTATCCGACGACAGCGACGCCATAGCGCCGCTGCCTGGCCGCGACGGCGAGTACCCCACGGAGAACGAGAAGTTCCCCGGTAACCTCAGACAGTTCAAGGACATGGACACCGAGCAACTTGAGTACTGGGTGAAGTGGTACGAGCTTGTGCCGCCCGACGAGGACGAGCTTGCCGAGTTGCTCGATAAAGTCGGGGTCACCGTTGACGAGCTCGGCGAGGACGCGCCAGTCACGAGCGACAAGAAAACAGCTTGGACTGAAGACGAGGAAAATGGGCATTTTGATGACCTTGCACGGTTCTTAGGGTTACGCACTCGTAGAACTAGAGGCGCTTGGTAAATATTTGAATATACATATACTTGAATTTATATTAATATATATACATCCATTACTTTCTGTCGTATGGTTTCCGTTGGTTATCGAAATGGCCACGGGTCATTTTGAGAGGCGCTTTGTTTTGCTTTCGTTCGACGGATTCTCTTGAATCGTTGAGAGATTTAGCGATCTCGTCTTCTTGGGTTTTCACAATAGCCCACCATTCGAATCTTTTACGCACGTATTTTTCCAGCTGCCAGTTTTTCCACACTAGCCGTCCGTAGATTGACGTTTTGACTGTATCGGTATTCTTGACCAGCTCTTCGGCGATTTTTTCTCGGAAAAATTTGAGTCTGTATGTGAACTGCCACATTTTGTCAATGATATGTGATCCGTATACGTTGCAACTCAAGTCGGCAAAGTTCCCGGCAAACTTGTTCAACAGCCGTCTTCGCTGAACAATGTCCACGCTGGGCACTAAGCATGCTTCCAGGATATGCGAGAACACGGAATGTTTAGCCATTTGGATCAGCCTAGTGTTGTCGAGCTCGATCAACCCCTCCACGGTGAATTTCAGGAAATTTGGAGATAGTTTGACTAGTGATTGTAGTAACAATGATCTATGCATTTCGTCAGTGGTGGGCCAGTCTTCATCCTTGGTGTTGCCCAGAGTTGAACCTTCAAGTTTAGCGATATTCTCCAAGAACCCCTTACCGTCCGTAACGTTGAAATGCGACGCCACGGTATTAAATAGTTCTTCAGTACGGTAATTCGACTCGGTTGATTCGGTGATGACTGCTCTCACCATACTGATGTTACCAAACAGGTCAGTGATCATTGGTAGCAAAATATCCAGAGCGACTTTTTTCTCTCTGGGTCTCAGTCTCGGCAGAACCGCTTGCACTATATAGTTACCGTACTCACTTTGGGCCAGCACACCCAGTTTGGGCAGAATGTACGTGTTGTATAGCCGGTAGGTAAGTTTCAAGGGCATGTTCTCCAAGATATCCTGCATGAAATGTGATCCTATCGGGTCGTACAACAGATGAACCACGAACGATTGTTCAGACTCGGTTTCATCGAATAGCAGCGGGGTCAGAGTCTTGGGGTCGGTTTTCTTCCTCATGTTTTCGATTTTGACCACTTGGGTGATTAGTGGTGATGCAATTTTGTTGATAGCCAGTTCCCTAGCCACGGTTGGATCGGATATATCTGATAAGATGCCATTGACAAGGTCGTTGGCCAGGTCTTTGAACGAGGGCGGCACCTGGTACGCTCTATCGTACTCGTCAGTATCCTTGATATCTATCATTTTCCTAGCGATCTTCGATTTCTTGCTTCGGGTGGCTGATTTCGAGATAGGACTGGGCAGCTTGTTACCGGTGAGAATCAGCAAAATGATCCGCAGGACGTGCGATCCGTACATGTGGTCTCGCAAGTACTGCGCCTCGGGCAAGAACTCGTTCACCATTAATATAAATAACTGTTCCATGGAGGTGTAAACGCCGGTGCTGTCGATTTCCGGCGGCGTGATCAGCTCAGATTCAACGATAGCAGTTGACCGTACCAAAAGAGTCTCCACGCAGTGCGACGAGTACTTGTGACGGGAAAGGGTAACGAAATGGCCACTGAAGGCTTTGAAAAAATCGTACAATTGATCTTTATCACTGATAAGTATGAGTCGTTCAATCAGTTTCGAAGTGATCTGACTGGTAGCCAGTTTCAGTTCTTTCCCCTTGGCTTCTTCAACCACACCATTGAAAAACCCCTGACGCTCCTCTGCGCTGCTGAAAGCATTAGCAGCAAGATCGCTCTCGGCTTGCTTGAAATACTCAAGTTCCTGTCTATCTATAAGTCCGAAAAATGGCGTATTATGTGTATCATTACTGTCATTTTGGTTGTCATTTTGGCTGTCAACTTGGTTGTCAATTTTATTGTCCGTTTGGTTGTCATCAAATATTTCTAGATCTTCACCATCATAAAGGTCATTTAATTGATCACGTTGTTGTTTTTTCTCCTTCTTGGCCTTGGCCTCTTCAGCTCTTCTTCCTCTAGATTTTTTTTCCGACATTTGGAAAGTTTATGAAATTTTGAAAATTTGAAGAAATCAAAAAAAAAAAAAAAAAAAAAAAAAAAAAAAAAAAAATAAATTTTTCAAAAAAAAAAAAAAAAAAATTCGATCTCCCGATCTGGATCTACCGAGACCGATCTTTAGATAAAGATAACACCTTATTATCAGTTACAGGTCATTGCATGCCCACACTATAGTAGCTACGATAAGATTAGATAGATACAAACGAAAACTATTGTAAACTAATATAAACTGATATAAACTGGTATAAAACTATTATTACTATTATTATTACTAAGTATCAATCACTATTACTATTATACTATTATAATCAAACCTTTGGTTCTTCAATGACGTTGGTAGCGGTGATACCTTCTTCCTGGTTGGAGGAGGCATCTTCGGCATCAACGTCAGTGATATCGGGATCACTTGACTTGGTTACGGCCAGCACACCAGGGATAGCGCACAACAAAGTACCACCGGTGAGACCCCAGTTGAGGGCCATCTGGGTCATATTTGCGACTCCGTTGGCGTTGACTCTCCAGGCCATAGCGGCACCGACGGACTGGATGGACTTGTAGGTACCGACGAGCACGGCGTTCATGGTGGGGGAGTTGGACATACTACCGATGATCCAGTAGCAGTAACCTTGCCAGAAGGAGTCGTAGGCACCGTAGAAGATGTACAGGAAGATAGGTCCGACTGCGCGTTTTTCGGTGTAGTCGATGAGGGCCTCCTCGGAGGTCAAGCTGATACCTCTAGCGACCAAATCGTTCATTCTGTCCTCGTTCCATTTTTCGAATCTGTAACCGCCACCCCAGACGACCATTCCGTAGACCATCAAAACAACCCATCCGATCAGAGCACGCTGGGGTCTGGTGCACCATCTCATGTCGAGGATACCGCCCATAGCGAACCCGCCGACCATCTGGGCCAACCAGTAGAGGGCACTGTTAAGGGCTCTTGATCTGATGTTGAAAGTGATACCGTTGACATCGTTTTGCTGGTAAGAGTAGAAGACGTTAGCGTAGAAGAACATGGGCAAGAAAGAGAGAACTCTCCAGTCGAAAATGATCTTCATACAGTAGATGACCATATCCTTGAACTTGGAGAAGGAGTACTTCTCGTGGTGCTTCTTCTCAACGGCGTTGACACGCTCACCGTGGTAAGAGTCGTTCAGCTGTTTTTCGGAGACCAAAAATAAGGAACCAAGCAACCAACCAAAGGCCATCAGCACCATGTAGGCAATGTAGGTAGAGTCGGAGACGTTGGTCTTGGCGGAGTGGAAGTTGATACCGAAACTGGCCAAAGAACCGATAGTACCACCGAGGTTAAAGATGAACCAGAAAACGGCAATAGCGGTACCTTTCCACTGCTCAGGAACGTACGAAGTCACAATAGCACCCTGGGGGATCCACAAGAAGGGAGAACCGATACCGAGAATGGCACCAGCAGCAATAACGAAACCAGCATTAGAGTTGTGGTTGTAACTGAGCAACGAACCACTGTAAAGACAGTAAGTCCAACATCCGATAAAAATACAAGTCTTGGGACCGAGGAAATCATAAACAGGACCAGCCAATAAAATGGAAACAACTGCACCGGAGGCAGTCAAAGCAACGTTAGCGTTAGAAGCGACTGAAGCGTCAACTAAACCACTACCACCTTGACCAGAAAGTGCATTCTATATTGTTAGAAATAATCATAACCAAAAAAAAAAAATCAAAAAAAAAAATCAAGATCAAAGATCAAAGATCAAAGATCAAAACCGGAAGTACTTACGTACATACCCGGACAACAGAAGGCGACCATACTGATGATCAAAACCTGTGTCCAGGGAGCACATTGGATTCGTCTCAACGAACCCAAAAACCCAGATCGGGTTTTAGGAGCAGCTACCGAAGAAGCTGAAGACATTATTGATAAAGATTAATTAAGTGTGTGTGTGTGTATACCAATCAATCGAGGCACCGAGGATTGCAAAAAAAAATAAAAAAAAAATAATTACCAAAATATACCAGGCTTGATCCAGATATAAGAACTAGCAATTATTTTTTTTCAATTCTGTGTAATTATATTTTTTTTTGAATTCCCTTTTGATTCACGTGTAATTAAGTCCCAAGTTAGTTCTTTTTGTGGGGAGTCAGCAAAAAGAAAAAAAAAAGTACTAATTGGAAAACCTAGAAAAGCAAGGGCGAAAGAGCAAAAAAAAAAGGTTTTTAGGCGCAGTTTTTTTTTTCTTTTGGAAAAGAAGAACCTAAAAGATTAATAATATCTCAAAATGAAATAGTAAAAATCCCAGAAAAATGTAATAGAAAAAAAAGAGTAATAAGAAAAGAAACCTTCAATGGATAACGGATAAGGTTTATTTGTTATTCTTCTTTTTTTGGTTTTGTATTCCTTCTTTATTCCAAAGATAGAGTTCAATGAGAAGTGTGAAGTGGAGAAAGTTAAGTAAGTTTTTTTTTTTTTATTTCAAAACGAGAGATCAGGGATTGAAGCGAGATATATATAGACGTGGAGGTCGGGTGGAGGATAGGGATTTTAGGAAGAAACGCAGGTGGCAGATATGGAGTGATTGTTGTATCAGATAAGCGTGGGAAAGGTCAGAAGTAGTACTAACGCTAGTCAGAGAGTGGTTTAGTGGAAATGGTGGTAGTAGTAAATGGAGGTAGCAGGGAAGATTTGATGTTGCATGTGTAACGTCAGGATAGGGGCAAGCAGAGATTAAGGAATTCCAAGGGCAGAGAGAGGCAGAGAGAGTAATGAGGAGGAGGAGGAGGAGGAGGAGGAGGAGGAAATATAGTTGTTACATTTGAGGGAAATATATGGCCATTAAAAGAGTAGTAGTAGTAGTAGTAGTAGTAGTAGTAATATCAGAGATAGATAAATAGTATGTAGATAGATAGATAATAGACAGACCGTAGTACTTGGAGAGATTACTACTACTAGTTCTACTGCTAATTCTAGGAAAAAAAGGTTTGGGGGCGGGTTTGTTGGTGAAGCGAGCGAAAGGGTAGGAGGAGTTTTTCCAAAGGGGCAGGAAGGGACCTCGGAAGATGCACGGTACGAGGCTCGGAAGACGATAAACATTAAGCGCGTTAATATGTATAAGTGTGATATGTAAGTGCGATATGTGTGGGTGCATGGAAAAAGAGTCAGGAAGGCGATGATGATGGTGATGGTGATAGTGATGGTGCTTGTGATAGTAAGAACACCGGTGATAGGGCTGATAATGGTGATAAAAATGGTGATGACGATATCTCAACCACCACCCACGGGCAAAAAAAAAAGATTACCACCTCCAGTAGTAGTAGTAATAATAGTAGTAGGTAGTAGTAGTAGTAGTAGTAGTAGTAGTAGCAGGTAGTGGTAGGATTTGGCCGGTTGGAAAAGATGAGATATGCACATTGAACACTTGTACTACTGTTAAAAACTAAAAGGTATCAGGCTAAGGAAGAGTCGGTTCCGGCAAAAACATGGAGATATTCGCATCGTGACCCGGAGAAAGAGGTCAGAGTAAAAGGGGGACTCTTCCTCTTAGTGGCTTTTTTTTAGTCAAAGGCATACACACACACACACACTGTGTATCTGTATCTGTATCTGTGCGTATCATACATGTACATGCACAGCTATGCGTGAATATTATTATTTTTACACGGGTTTTTTTCTATACGTACTAGACGACGCACTTTCACCCGATAGATCCAAAAAGAAAATATCGTTCCCAAAAGAAAGGAAAGGAAGAACTAAATGAAGAACTAAATGAAGTAACTAAATGAAAGTAAATGGAAGTAAATCAAGTTACAATATGAAGATAATATGAATACCGTTTATTTGAATATATATTATAATTACAAGTATATAAGTGTTTACTTGTAAATACAAATATATCTCTACATATGGACATATTCAAAGAATAGGGAGGGGCAATATTGCTAAAGCAAGCGTTCGATAACACTAAATGTTAGTCTGGCTGTTAGTTAGGTACTAGCAGTATTTAGACACCATTAGTTACATTTATATTATTAAAAGTAGCAGTAGCAGTAGCAGTAGCAGTAGAAGTAGTAATAGTAGTAGAATAATAATAATAATAATATACTACAATGGAATTAAAGTAGCAGTAAGTAAAGTAGTATACGAAATATCACATTGCAATATGAATCATCTGAAATACAAAAGTATGACTTATTGCAATATCAACTGAAGAACAAGATAAGGCGATGGGATCCAATCGTAAAAAGCGACATGTATCAGATTTAGATCGGTTGATTCGATTTTCTAGTGATTACAATCAATCCAATCGATTGATCGCGGTTTGATTAACGGCGCCTATCGATAAAACTTTAAATGTTTTTTTTTTTTTTTTTT
>JAJMEP010000048.1:0-23630 GCA_030574195.1 Groenewaldozyma auringiensis
GTACTCGTTTAGCGTCAAGCTTGATGGCGAGAACATTGCGCCGGTCGATATCACCGACGACCTGTACCATTCAGTGATCAAGCCTGGCCACAGGTCGTCCGAGGACCATTTGACTTTACTCTACACCCCGCGAGCAGTGTTCAAAGTACGGCCTATCACGCGATGCACGGCTACAATGAGCAGCCACGGCTCGACTATCTTGTGTGCCCAGTTTTCACCTTCTTCGTCTAGTCGGCTTATCACTGGCAGCGGCGACTGCACAGCGCGGATCTGGGACTGCGACACGACGACCCCGTTCAAGACGCTCGAAGGACACGGCGACTGGGTTCTGTCAGCCAGCTGGAGCCCCGACGCAAAGCTCGTGGCTACAGGCAGCAAAGACGGCAGCATACGCATATGGGACCCTGTAACGGGCGCCCAGGTCGGCAAACCGTTGTACGGGCACTCTAAATGGATCACGTCGCTGAGCTGGGAACCGTTGCACATGAAGAAATCCTCAGGCTACAGGCTAGCGTCGTCTTCAAAGGATACAACGATCAGGGTGTGGGACGTTGAGACTGGCATAACGCTTTTCTCAATGACGAGCCATAAGTCAACTGTCAGCTGTGTCAAGTGGGGTGGGATTGGATTTATTTATTCAGCTTCCCATGACAAAACTGTCAAAGTGTGGGATGCTAACACGGGAAGTCTTGTCAACACACTGCAAGCACATGCCCACTGGGTGAACCATTTATCGTTATCTACGGAGTTTGCATTACGGACCGGCCATTTTGACGAAAGAGGTAATATTCAAAGTGCGTTAGAGCGGTTTGAAAAATTAGCCAAAATCCAAGGAGTCGTTTCCGAGAAATTGGTCACCGCCAGTGACGATTTTACAATGTACCTGTGGGAACCTGCCAAAACTACGAAACCGCTCTGCAGAATGACCGGACACCAAAAGCTGGTCAACCATGTATCTTTCTCGCCGGACGGAAGACACATAGCGTCGGCGTCGTTTGATAACTCAATCAAACTGTGGGACGGCCGTGACGGGAAGTTCATTACAACTTTCAGAGGACACGTATCAGCAGTCTACCAGTGCGCTTGGAGTAGTGATTGTAGATTACTGGTAAGCTGTTCCAAGGATACCACGTTGAAAGTATGGGATATCAAGACTAAAAAACTGTTCAGTGACTTACCTGGCCATGCTGACGAAGTCTACGCCGTTGACTGGAGTCCTGACGGGAAAAAAGTAGCCTCTGGTGGTAAAGATAAAACCGTCAAAATTTGGGTCCACTAATTGTATTATACTTGCACTCATTAAACCAGGATTTTTATACTTCTGTTGGTTTACTTTTCTTGTTGAATGAACTAAATAGACCAGGTCCGTCCGGCCTGTCGGATAGATATAAACGACATACAAAAGCATTGTAATTGAGCATTCTAAATAGAAACTACAAACTTGTCCAAATAATTCGTTTCTAACTATCATGTAGTTACATATGTATACAGTTATTCTAGATCTGTGCATCGACTATAGTTAGCTATACTTAGCCTATGATCGATCGAAAAATTTCAGTTCTGGATTATTGATCACAATGAACATGATTCGGGTTTTCGGTCAGCAGCCACGGACACCTCTTGTGAGGATGTTCAGTTCCAGTGCTGTGTTGGAGAAGTTCAGCATGGAGCGGTTGAAGCGTAAGCGCGCCAAGTACAAGACGTTCAAGATGAAACAAGAAGACGTGATGAAACCGTTAGCAGAGCGACAAGCTCTTGCGCAAATGTTCTTGGACAGAAAACCTCCTCCAAGAAGTACCCAGGACGAAGAGTACATCAAGCAAGCACAGGGCAAAGTCTTTGGCAGTGGCGCATTTGAAGACCGGGCCAACAAACCCGGCGGGAAATGGGATCCAGTCACTAACTACGATTCTATAGCGCAGCGACCCAAAACCCGTGACGAGTACTTGAGTAACCTTTTCCCCCGGTTAGAAGAAGTGAACTCTGAAGACCTCGAGCTCAAATGGAACAGTGAGGTTCACACTAAGCAATGGTACGCTATATCACGGAACAGAAACAACCGGTTGCCCGTTTACACGGATATTCGAAGAGGAGTTGTGTACACCACAATCACCGGTATCCATGGCAATGTCTCGCAATTGAAACAGGATTTGAAAAATGCATTTGATATTCCCAGCAGGGCTATAGGCATACGGAATACTTCCAAGACAATCTACATCAAGGGGGATATAACACAACCAGTTCGTCGGTTCTTAGAATCAGCTATCTAATATATATTATGTATGTATGTATGAAATAATCAAACTAAACTGTAAATAGAGAAAAGTTTCTAACAATTCCTGGACCATACTCGTCGTAGTCCTTTTTAGTGTAACAGTAGTTTCTAAACTCTGCAGTTTGAGCCAACAAACTTCCACCAAACCAAACAGCGTTTCTTTGACGCTTGTGGGAAATCACTTTAACGTCCAGCCCTGAAGATTTGGCTCCACTCAACTCTTCACTGCGTCTTATTCTCGCATCAACCAGTTCTTTGATATCTCGTTGTAATCGACGACCAAAGTCTTTGAACATGGTCGATCCTCCGGAAAGAACAATGTTCTTGTACAGCCCCTTTCGCACGTCCATGGGACTGGCCTGGACAACTGAGTCTACAACTGTAGGCAGCGGAGTGAGGAAATCGGACGAAGCGATCTCAGGGTTGAAGAAAATCTCCGGAGCCAAAAACCGTTCGTACCCGATATCAATGGTAGCACGTCTGCCCAACCCTTGGTCAACAAGATACTTCTGGAACCGCGAGGGGTCAGAATCGAATTTCTTAAACTCGCGTGCCATATCAGGAGAAACATAACAAAACTGTTCCTTGATTTTCTCGGCGGTCTTCAAACTTGTATCAGCTTCATTTCGGTCTCGCAAAAGACTTTGAATAAAATAAGTGATATCTCGTCCGGCAATGGGGATATTCTTGATAGCTGAACCAATAACGTAACCCTCGGCAACGGGGATAACGTGGGTAACACCATCACCGCTGTCAATAACTGTACCAGTCAAAGGTTGTCCTACAACGCTTGACGAGGTCCAAGATGCCGCTAATGCTAGCACAGCCTGCACGGCGATGTATAACCCAGCACAATTGAAAGTCTCAAACATGATTTCGGCGGTGTGTTCACGGTTCTCGGGAGGGTTCAAAGGAGGCTCGGTAAGCAAAAATCTGTGATCTTCAGGCTCACAGCGGAGATACTTGAAAATGGAGTTCTCCCAGAATCGTTCCATGTGATCCCAATTCTCAATCTGACCGTGTCTGATAGGGTAATTGACCTCGTAGCCTTGACCAGTTAGCTTTTTTTCTTGTTTCTATACTTTATCCAAACATCAATTTGCAAAATATTCAAACTTACCTGGAGTGTTGCCAACAGAAAGTGCTTCATCACCGATAAAGAAATCCAAATCTTCCGTGCCGCGCTTCTGCGATAAATGGTTAGAAGCTGGACCGGATGAGAACTTGCTGGTCGACCGGCCAGAGCCGCTTCTGGTAGCAATGGCCGTCGGGAATACAAACGAAGGACTGTCGTTACCAGCGAATCCAATCTTGGTAAGACCAGTACCACTACATTTCAGTTAGCCACTATTTTGCTCTTCCCGCCTCGGGTACCGAAACTCATAACACATATCATCAAAAACATACTTGTCTAGAACCAGTTAGCAACGCAATTCATCTACTACCACTACTACACGAGCAAACAGTCGTAAACACTTACCCATTACAATCGACGGAGCGTCAGTCATTGTGAATGTCTTGTCTATGTAATTTCGGAGTACAATAGGTTCAATTGTTGATAGGAATACGTATACGTACAACTATATTCAGCCATCCATCGAGCACCACCACTTCCAAGTTTAATTTCCTTACGTAACAAAACATTACTACACCAAGCTTACGTAAGCGTGATTACCTAATCTAATAAATATATAACGCGATCGTTTCGCGATGTCAATAAAACCCACCCCCTTTTTTTCCAGTGCCTCAAATTCCCCTTACATGTCCCCTTCAGGTCTTTCGCTGAGAGTACTGTGAGTACAATGTGGCCCTTTTCCAGGAACTGGATCCGAGAGGAGGAACAGACCAAGTTCGACGATATAGACATGAGAGAATTTGAGTCATTCTCGTGTCGGTATTTGGGGGGATATTTTTTAATGTATATCAACATTATCCTTTCATTGGCAGCATTTGGGTCAGATATTTATACTGCAGTTGTCTTGCTTGCATTTGACAGATGGTCAAGTACCATCAAGCCGTACATCCCGTTTAGAATAGCCCGGTGGTTGTATGCTGGGTGTATTTTGTTCTCGGTGTTGCTGTTGATATATGAGTTCATCCGCACGGTCAGTACCATGAGGACCCGCAACATCAGTTTGAACTATACCGACCCCATGGCGCACAACCTGTACAGTATACGGCATTACAGGTTTTTCTGTTTGTTTGCGCAAATCACCAAATCTAGAAACAAAACGGAGTACATTGCTCTGTTTGTGTATTTCTCATTCAAAGGTTGGATCAGACTGGTTTTTGCAGATTCGCCCCGACAAGTGTTGAACGCAATGTCGCTGTACTCCGTGCTCCAGATCTCTACTGATTTTGTTGGCGCGGTTAAAAAGCTCGCCAGCAGTTCGTTGACGGAGGCTGTTGTGGTATGCCTAATAACTTTCAGTTTGCTGATTTGGGTTATCAGGGTGAGCCAGTTCATTATTGCCTGTTTGTTTGCCTTGCCGTTATACGTGCATATCGAAAAAACTTGCTCAGGGTTGGAAGAGTTCTGCTGCACTCGTATCAACAAACGAATCAGAGAACTGGTAGAAAAGAACCATCGACGGGGAATGATTGAACTGATTGAAGAAAACAAAAGAATGTCCAAAAAGCCAACTATTCCGTTTATACCGTCAAGTGTTCTTGATGACGACGGAGATGAAGAACGAAACATGGGCAAATTCGATTCATATATCCATGAGCTATCATCGCAAACGTCACTAAGTTCAACAAATTCAAGAGTTAACTTGCTAGCAAGTTCCTCTGAATCTGATTACCAGGATCAGTTACCAATGTACCTTGGTCAATTAAAACCTAGAGATATACCCAGGAAACCTGACGTATGGAAACCTGAAGTACCCAGAAAGACTGAAGTACCAAGGAAACCTGATGTGCAAAGGAAACCTGTACAAAGGAAACCTGATGTGCAAAGGAAACCTGTACAAAGGAAACCTATTGAAAAGGGCGAAAGAATTAAAATGCCCACAGTAAAAAGACATTTAAGTGAACGGCAGCCATGGATTCCTGGTCCTATTTCAAAGCTACCACCAGATCCATTCATTGGACCGTTTGATTCCCAAAGTGAATTTCAACCTCAGAACCAACTTCAGAATCAACAGGTTCAACCTCAGACTCAAATTCAAACTCAACAACTTCAACCCCTTCAGAATCAACCTCAGAATCAACCTGAAAATCAACCCCAATTCCAGCCTCAGTTCCAACTTCCAGTTCAGAATCAACCTCAGAACCAGCTACTTTCGAATAACCCATTTTCAATGGACGCGATTTCACAAATAGGCAAAGAACAAGACTTGGACAGTGTACAGAATACCAATCCGTTCAGAAGCAACAAAGATTTGGTAAGGGCAAATACAAGACGACAGCCAGTGTTACCAGATATTGACATCAATGAGAATGATTTGTTCAACCTTGAGCAAGACGTTGAGCCCACTGTACCTAAATTAGACCTGGAAGAAGACTGGACTGATCCCAAACGGTTATCGCAGCATGAACCAACTGTACCCAAAATAGTTCTCGACGACGAAGAGCCCACTGTACCTAAATTAGATCTGGATGAGGACTGGACTGACCCTAAACGGTTATCGCAGCATGAACCCACTTTACCTAAAATAGTTCTCGACGACGAAGAAGAAGAAGCAGCAGCAAACAACGAAGAGCAGCACAAACCCAAAATACCAAAAATAGTCATAAATCAGTATTGGCCGGACCATTGATTTTTCATAGCATTTAACTTTTAAGCATTTGTTTTTATTAATAATACATTATTCTATAAATATGTCAAAGACATTTTGAAATAAAACCCCTCATATCAGAGATAGGCATTTAGTTCAAACTCTTTGGGGCCTGCTTGTAGATTTCATATTGTCGAAGAGCAATAGGCCAGAACAAAAAGGTAGAGGCAACAACACCCCATACACCAAGGTTTCGTCCAATTCTAGTGGCTCCGTGAGGAGGGAAGTAAACTTTAGAGAATCTGGCACTGGTAGGACGCATGTTTGTAATAGTAAAAGTAGAAGTAGAAGTAAAAGGTTTTTGTGTTAACCTTGGATTGTTTTTCAGTTTGGTTTTGTCAGTGAAATGAAACTGGAATGGAATGAAGAAAGGAAATATTCAAGTCCCAGAGGGTAGAAAGGACCCATATTTATATTAAAAAATCTGATAGCGGGAAGTTCCGCAAGAGGTTCCGACCGGTAAGCAAAGATAGCGGGGTATCTAAGGTTCGGCGAACCTAATTTGGAAACTGGGAGGGAAATAAGGGGGGAAAGTAGAGGAGGGGAGAATAGGGATCCAGAACGGCACATGATGGTGGTGTGATCAGATCAGATTTTTTTTTGCCCTTTGATCTTTGAACCGGTTGGACCCTAACACAATTATTATTTTTTTTGCTTCTTTTATCGTTTGATACGAACAATGAAAACGTTCCAGCCAATGAAAGGTCTGTGTTATTTATCCGGGTCTTTGTTGTTGTTGTTGCATTGTTCCTGAACCTGGGGGAAATTCCATGTATGGAACACCGTTTCTGCCCGTTTAAAGGTTACTTGTCACACAAATACGGTAAAACAACGTAGAATTAGAGTTTTTGCTTCCCATAAACGCTAATACACCATATTGACATTGAACCCTGTTATCAATTATACCAAATTGTCATTAATTATCATCAATTACCATCAATTGGTTGATTCAATCCAATTGAATTGTGGCATTTGGACCTCCATTTCGCAAGAGGTTTCTGGTAAACCCCGAGAATCATGATCGATTGATCAGGAGATTTAATTATTAGCGTGCGTGCTGGTAGATCGCACAGCGCCGATCACTTAAATTAAAAAAAAAAAAATCTGGTGAGTTTTTGTTAGTAGCTAACAAAACTAGCCAAACTAACCAATCAACACTCGAACAAGTAAGCAAATTCCAGTACCGGAAATCTTCGGACTCTGTAACTAGTAACACCTTCCAAGCACGTAATAACCGTCCTGCGAGTCATAAAATCTGGGGTACATTGATAGTACTAACAGTAATTAGTACTGGTAAAGCCGTGTATACCATTTTATCCATTTTCCCATCTTCTCTTGAAATAACAGGCCTTGGCATTTTCACTTGGCATTTCACTTATCCACCTTGGTATGGGTGAAATAAATAGTGGGTATACTACTACCAATAATGGCAGTATTAGATTTTGTTCAAGTTTCCTGTTGCGAGATATGGTACTCGTACTTTTATTTTGCAGGTAAATTCGAGTTATGACCACCATAATATCTAATTTCTTGCCTTGATATCAACTTTTTTTATTATTATCGTTTATTTCCTTTTTTTGTTTATTCTCTATTTATTTCTTATTGGTCCTCCGCGTGGTATCGTTCTAATTCATGAGCACTGATAAGCGGGTTCTCTTTTTCCATGAAAAGGCCAACGTTGAGCAATTGCCCATAGTTATTACCACCACCACCGATAATAGCGACAACGCTAATGATAATGACAGCGATAAGAGTGTCCAAGAAAAGGTGAGATCACCATTCTTGCGTAAGGTATCATTTGACACTATCAGCACTGCGTCATGTTCGTATCCTACCACTCCTGATGCGTTTTATCCACCGCAGCACGGGTCTTCTGGCTCGTTTTTCTCTTTTATGAGCACATCGCCCTTTACCCCGAGCATTACCAGCAGCAATAGTGGAGTATGCTCGATACCTAGTGGCGGCGACGACGAGTGGACGGCGTGCCAGAGCGACTGCACGACCGTCAAACAGCAGTACTCGTCGCTAACGGTATCGTCGCGGCACAAGAGCCATAGGTATACCACGGGGTCGCGCACGTTTATGTTTTCGCTGCGGGATAAAGAGTATTCGTACAATGCGCTCAAATGGTGTTTGTCCAACCTCGTTGAAAACGATGATGAGATCATCGTGCTGAAACACTACTCGACGCGGTCGGAAATCGATATAACCCGGTACCAGGACGAGGCCAACGCGATTCTATCGCATGTGACAAGCTCCATAGACAAGAGCCTTAAAATCAATATCATTGTCGAACTGGCCCTGGGCAAAATCAAAACAGTCGCTCAAAAGACTTTGGCGCTGTACCAGCCGTGTATGGTTATCGTTGGTGCTAACCCGAAAAATGTTTCAAGACTACACATGAAAAAGACAAGAACGCTGTCGAGCTATTTCATTGCTAAAAGTCCCGTACCGGTGATAATTTTCTCTCCCAAGAGGACCCGTCTTTCCGGCGATAATGAGCCCCAGACAGAATCACGGTCGCATGATTACCTCTCGTCGATGGTACAGCTAATCAAAAAGACATCAGAAACAGGTACACCGTCGAACACTGGTGGCACAGATGGCAACACAAGCATACCCTTTTTAAAAGAGCGCACAGCATCAACGTCTTCGCGGAGATCAAGTCTGCTGTCGGTGGCAAGCAGTACCCATGCGCGGCACACGTCGGACTGGCTGGACGAGCATACAGGCACAAGCGTGCCTACGCGTATGCGAACCACGCGCCCAAACGACGGGATCCTTGATGATACCGATACCGACAATGATAGCAAACCCGACGGACGCCGTCGACGGCAAAGCATGGCATCGTCTAAACTGGCTCGGAGCCTCAGTGCGTTACTACACCACAGACGACACTCAATGGGCTAAACCCCAAGGTAGTACAAGTATACCAGTACTCCATTATATCCCATAAAGCGACTACTAGTCAAACCTCAGACTTTAGCATTTTGTTCCATATTTATTCAACGGTATATTTAAAATCAGGTACTTGAGATCCCCGTAGACTGACCAATAACAAGCTTGCATGCGATTTTTGATCTGATCTCCGATCGATACAACACCCAGTAGCATACACCAGCAGTACTGTACTAGTACTGTAGTATACACCGTATAGTTTGTTGATATTCCATTAACAAGAATGATGTCCACAAGACTTTTTTCAACTGCCCGAGTGCTGCGGAATACCACCTCGCAGGTAACTGCTCCGGTTAAGCGGAAAGTCGGCGCCTTCCGTGGCGGGTAAGTGTCTTTTCGTACCTATTTCATCCATCCATTCATTCTTTTATACTAACGAATAGTGTTTTGGGATTTTTGCTCGGGGTTACATTAACAGGCTCTGGAGCTTACTACTACCTTTTGGACGAGTACAGAACATCTCAATCTGCAGTATTGAAGGATGTCATATCTTTGCGGGATTCAATTGCCGACCTGGAGACCAAACTCGCCTCTATTGAGTCCTCCAAGAAGTGAAAGAAAGAAACATGAAAAGAAAAACCCACCATTCGGTATATTATATATATGTGTATTAATTGTTATTATAAAAACTATTTCAATTACGGCCAAGTTTCGCCTCCCAGACAGCCATTATCTCCCCGTGGAGCTCTAGGTGCCGCACGCGTATACGGTCATTTGATTCTACAATCTTGATAACGTCGTCCCACACTCTTGTGAACTTCTTGGACGGTTTCTTCGTGCCCTCGAGCTCGTGTCGCAAAGCTGCCTCGGCAATGTACCCTACAGTCGTCCCGGTAGCGTCTCTATCGGCTACCCATCGTTGCTCGTCCAGCCGGGTGAAAACAGACTCCACTAACCTCTGGACCCGCGCCTCGTGTCGCGCTCTCAGCTCTAATTGTAGCCACACTAACCCGCTACCTATCAGAACGGAACACGCTCCAATAAGGTACCACTTGATCCGCTCAAATGATACAATAACGTACTTCTCTATCCGACACTTGATAGACATATCCGACAATGACGTCGACTGCATGGTCTTAACAATCTTTCCTCCTCCTTGTCCTTTACCTCCATTAATTTTAACGGTCTTAATCTACAAATAATACAAATTAGTATCACAAAAAAACAAACAAATTCGAATAAACATAAAGAGACATTGACTCTATGAATAAATTTATAGAGAAAGGCATTAAAACAAAAACATGTCCTTATCATAAAAAAAGGAAAGGAGGGGTGTACCAGTAGAAAAAAGAAGGAAGGAAAGAAAAATCAAGAGCTTACAATTATTTCATCATCCTTTTCAAGATCTTTACTTGAAGCAGCCCATAACTCATTATACTCTTCATCACTCAATTTCGAAGCTTTCATTTTCCTTAATCGTTCTTTGAGTTCTGTTTCTTCCAGGTATCGTGGCTCGTCAAGATCACCGCATTCAACTTTGGAATTGCGTTGACCCAAAATCTTCTTGATCTTATCCGTTAAAATGGCAGTGCGTCTCTGCTTCTCGGTATCAGGGATACATCTAGGAGAAAATGGAAGGTACCCTCCAAGTGAAAGTGGGTTGGAAATATACTGGTAATCGTCATCACAAACAACAACAAACCCAGGGTAACAAAGTGCATGTTCAGGACATGGTTCGCATCCAGGTCGAATGTAGTCTAGTGCTTTATCAATATATTCATTCCCACTGTACAATTTCTGTCCTTCAACAAAGCCGACATCACAGTACCCAGCAGAAAACTTCTCATGGGTCCAAAACCATCCATACCCGCCAACACTTGTCAAAACCAACAAATTGGCAATTATCTGGAAAATCAAAACCCAATTTATCTTTGAAAAGATGGAAGGAGTGGCAGGGGTAGTAGTAGCAGGAGTTTCAGCAGGTTTAGGTTCTGTCTTCTTGCTTCTTGATTTGGTAGGTTCATCAGATTTGGTTTGTTTGACAGGGGTAGTGGTTGGAGTAGATTTCTTCTTCTTTGCATCTGCAACGGCTTGTGATAACTTAGAAGGTTCAGGTACTACTTCGTCATTACCACCACGTTTGAAGATAGAAGGCAAAGAATCTTTCAAACCTTGAGTAGCAGCACTGGCTCTTTCTTTGAAATTTGGTGATACATTAAAAGAAACATTATTGATCCGCTTACTGCCTTCAGTATGAGGAGGAATCAAGGTTTCTACTCGCTCAGCGTTAGAAGCTGCTGGAGGAGTGAAATAAGTAGAGATCTTTCTAGCCGCTTGTTGAGGAGTAGAAATTATAGAACCAATTGCTTGGGAAGTAGTTGAAAAAACAGTACTTAACGTAGAATCATTATTGTTGTTGTTGTCATCAGCATCATTATCAGTCTTGGCCTTACTAGAAGGAGGTTCTTCTTTCTTGCTCTTCCCAGTAAGGGCTCTCTTTCTACCGCGAGGCTCAGTCTTGGGAGTTTTCTGGAAAACATTGTCATTAGAGAACGGACTCGACCCTTCTTCAATAGCAGTAGTAGGTTCAGGAGTAGTTTCCTTAACCTTCTTTCTGCTAGTCTTTCGTGGAGAAGCAGTAGACGGGGTCTTAGTCGCACGTTTCTTTGTAGATTTGGTGACTGTAGATGGTTCTTCACCATCAGCACCAGTGGCAGAAACAGGTTCATTAGTTTCTTTCAAATCGGCAGTCTTTCTTGTTCGTTTCTTTGGGGTTTTCAAAGGAACATCGTCAGAATTCGTCTCCTCGGTCTTCTTTGAAGCCTTGCGAGCAGCAGGAGTAGCAGTAGCAGTTGAAGAAGAACCTTCAGCAGTACTAGTCTTCTTGGTAGATTTCTTTGGAGACGCGGCAGCCTTCTTAACAGGAGACGTAGAGCGGGCTCTTCTAACAGGTTCGTCCAAGATAGCAGTACCGCTGGGAATAACTTTCGAACGCGCAGCTAGCAACTCCGATGCACGAGGAGTTATGTTCTGTTCAAACAAGGACACAAGGTCTGCTTTCTTTGCCGATGACGGATAATCAACGTCATGGGCATTCAAAACATTTCTCAGCCGCGACACGGTGTACGACGTAGGTTTGAACCCTGTAGATGCTAGTTAGAACACGATCAATCATGAAAAAGAATAAGAATAGTATATAACCTTTCCAGTTTTGTATCAAAAAGAAGGAGGTTTTCTCCCTTTTAATTCCCTGTGGAAAAATACACGCGCGTAAACAAAACAAAACAAAACAAAATGTAAACACGATGATGATAATGATGATGATGATGAAACGATTGGAATCCTTGTTTATTCAAGTACTTACCAGGTTGCAAATATTCAAACTCTTCGTCCATGACTGTTTGAATCTGTAGTAGATGTTGTTTGTTTGTCTTTGATAAAAAGGGGTGGAGGCTTTGGCTGGTGAATTCAAAACAAGCAACAATCCATAAACGTGAAATATGGCGGGTGGAAAAAAAAAAAAAAAAAAAAAAAAAAAAAAAAAAAAAAAAAAAAAAAAAAAAAAAAAAAAAAAAAAAAAAAAAAAAAAAAAAAAAAAAAAAAAAAAAAAAAAAAAAAAAAAAAAAAAAAAAAAAAAAAAAAAAAAAAAAAAAAAATTAAAGATAATCACTGCCCTCTCGGATCGCGTTATCAATTTGACAACCATCACCAAATCAAACTATCTTCATCATCATCATCCGAGAAATTCAAACTTTCATTGTTGCTTTTGGACAAGTTTCAACAACAAAATTTTCAGTGAATTTGACTTTAGATTTCCATTAAAATTTTGCCAGAAAGCGAAAAAAACTTTCATGGATTATAAATAAAAGTTGAAAAAGCTTTCCATCAATAACTGTTCTCTATAATTATTTGTTCTTTTCTAGGACAATGTGCTCGGGGAGAAGAGAAAGTGTTTTTTTCACTCCTTTTGATTCCGAGGAGATCAAGAAGAACTTTCTGGCTGAAGACGGTGCTGACGAAGACGAATTCAACGACGATTTTGGTACAGATCCAATTGAGCAAGGGTATATTCGTGCCAGGGGCGCATCTCATTCGTACGCTGATGAGAAAAGTTTCCAAGACTTACAGGCCAAGTACCATGCTCTCCAGCTAGATACTGGTAACGGTGTTTCTGGTCCGTTGTCTTCGTCGGTGGCTTCTTCGTCTTTGCCTCACGACAACGAGAGCTTGCACAGTGCGAGTTTCCATGAACCATTGGACTCTCCGTTGAGCGTTGCTGCCAAGTCCAAGGGAACTGATCCTGAATCTGCCGCTTGGAATAAGTCCACGGTCAATAACTTACCGTTCCATGTGCAGTCGATTTACGGCACTTACCATCAAGGAAACGACGATGATCCGCTGTTGTTTTCGGAATTGAAAGCAATGTACGAGAAAGTCGCCAAGTGTATTGATTTGAGACACAAGTTCATGGCCGCTTCGCTGCAACGAGATAGCGATAACCCCAAGAACCAACCTGATTGGAAAATCTATCCACCGCCTCCGGGTCCGTCCTGGAACGAGAACAGTAAAGAGTTCGAGGACGGCAAGAAATCCAGTAATGGGTATAGAGAAATTGCCGCTATCGGATCCGGGTTTAACTATCAGGATACGTATATCCCAGATTCGAATGGTGATGAGATCGTATTTGCTCCGGATAAAGACGGAGTTTATCAGATTTATGAGAACAAGCAAACGTTGGACAATGGTGGGTCGCCTATGGTGGATATCCCATCATTGCGTGACTACTACAAGACTTTGGATTACATTATCGATATTAGTAGCGACGGCCCAGTCAAAAGTTTCGCATTTCGACGTCTCGAGTACCTTGAGGCAAAATGGAACTTGTATAACCTTTTGAATGAGTATAAAGAGACTGCTGAGTGTAAGAAAAACCCTCATCGTGATTTCTACAATGTCAGGAAAGTGGATACTCACGTTCACCATTCCGCCTGTATGAACCAGAAGCATTTGTTGCGGTTCATCAAGTATAAGATGAAGAAAGTGCCCAATGAACTGGTTATTTTCAGAGATGATAAACTGTTAACATTGCAAGAAGTTTTCGATTCGTTAGGGTTGAAGGCTTATGATTTAAGTATTGATACTTTGGATATGCATGCTCATAAGGATACGTTCCATCGGTTTGATAAGTTCAACTTGAAGTATAACCCCATTGGAGAATCACGGTTGAGAGAAATTTTCCTGAAAACTGATAACTATATCCATGGCAAGTACCTGGCCGAATTGACTAGAGAAGTCATGGAGGATTTGGAACAAAGCAAGTACCAGCATGCAGAGTACCGTATTTCAGTTTATGGCCGGTCTATTGATGAGTGGGATAAACTTGCCTCGTGGATTATTGATAATAAACTGTTCTCCCACAATGTCAGATGGTTGATTCAAGTTCCAAGATTGTACGATGTTTATAAAAGAGGAGGACTAATCAAGAACTTTGCGCAGGTTATTGAAAACTTGTTCAAACCATTATTTGAAGTTACCCAAAATCCAGCATCGCATCCTAAACTTCATTTATTCTTGTGTCGAGTGGTAGGCTTTGACTCGGTCGACGATGAATCGAAACTCGATAGACGAATCCACAGAAAATTCCCAGTACCTGAACTATGGGACTCTGCTGAAAACCCTCCTTACTCTTACTACCTTTATTATCTCTACTCTAACATTGCTTCTTTGAATAACTGGAGACAGAAAAAGGGGTTCAATACTTTGGTGCTGAGACCACATGCCGGAGAAGCAGGTGATCCCGAGCACTTGGTAGCTGCTTACTTGACGAGTTATGGGATATCGCACGGGATTCTGTTAAGAAAAGTTCCGTTCATTCAGTACTTGTACTTTTTGGATCAAATTGGTATTGCAATGTCACCGTTAAGTAACAATGCCCTGTTTTTATCTTACAGTAAGAACCCCTTCTACAACTACTTCATTAGAGGACTGAACGTGAGTCTTTCGTCAGACGATCCACTGCAGTTTTCATACACCAGAGAACCGCTAATAGAGGAATACTCGGTAGCTGCCCAGATCTTCAAACTATCTAATGTGGATATGTGCGAGTTGGCTAAAAACTCGGTAATCCAATCTGGATTCGAACACAGTTTGAAAGCTCATTGGTTAGGTGCTAAATATACTACGCCCGGGCCTTCGGGCAACCGAGTGGACAAAAGTAATGTGCCAACAGTAAGAGCCTCATACCGTGAAGAAACCTATCTCCATGAAGTAGCCCTTATTGAGCATTACACGGGCAAAAAGTCTCCATTAAACTACGTTAAATAGATCTATATACAATAGCCAGTACTAACAAAAAATATTTATCGATCCTAATTAAGCTTTAGCGGAGAACACTTTACCGAACACTATTACCGAACTCTTTACCCACTTTACCAACCACTACCAAACACTTAACATGACGGTTACTCACGTATTCAAGCAAACAGAGGAATTGGCCACTGCGTTGGCGGACGCTATTGTGAAATTGCAGGATGAGAGTTTGAGCAGTGGCGGATCATTCAATGTTGCTGTTTCCGGCGGAAGTTTGATCAAAGTGTTGCGAGCAGGATTAAGCAATAATCCCAAAGTGCAATGGTCGAAATGGAAGATCTTCTTCGCTGATGAACGAATTGTTCCCTTGACCGACAAGGATTCCAACTACGGCGGTTTGAAGCAGGAGCTTCTTGACCATATTGATGGTAAACCCCAGGTATTCACTTTGGACGAAAGTATCCCCTTCACAGAGGAATCTGACAAGTTTGCTGCCAGTTACCAGAAAGTCCTTGTTGACAATCTCGGCGATTCCGCTGTGCTGGACTTGATTTTGCTTGGATGTGGACCTGACGGACATACATGCTCGCTATTCCCTGGTCACAGCCTGTTGCAAGAAGAAACCAAGCTTGTGGCTTCGCTTGACGATTCGCCCAAACCTCCTCCCAAACGGATAACGCTGACCAAACCGGTCCTGAAAGTTGCCAAAAAAATCGTCTTTGTAGCCGAGGGTGCCGGCAAGGCTAGTGTCATCAAGGGGATTTTCTCCAAAGATATGACTTACCCCAGTGCGCAAGTAAACGCTCTTTCCGGTAATGTCGAATGGTACATGGACACCTCAGCTGCCAACGAAGCCAGTTTATAGATTGAAAGGATAAGAAGTAAAAAAAAATAAATAAATAGGATATATATTATATACATCAATTAGCTTTTATTTGATAACCAGTGTAGAAAGGTATGGAGTAATGGGTGGATGCACTCGAAGGATCCAACTGGTTTCAATCATCTCTATTTTCGGCACAGACGCAAGGGGTGCCGTTGCTGCAGAACCCGCAGGAGTCTCCCCAGGGTTTTTTCGGAATAGTCATCTCGTACGCCTCTTGGGGCAAATGCAGCGACTGGGTCGAGTACGACATGTTAATATCGTTAGACGGTGGCGATATGGGCGTGTTTGTATTAGTATTAGTATTAGTGTTGCGCTTGAATACCCGGGGGAAGTTGGCTATATCCGACGACCCAGAAGTTCTATTACTTGTCCGCGTCCTCAAGGGCACGGCCTTCTGCGGTTCCAGGTTGTCTATAGCCCAATTCAGGTAAGCAACGTTCTTCAGTTTATCCTCGTCGTCGTTGTCGATATCCATGTCATTAAACCCGGACCATTCGTCGCGTATAACCACACCATCAAACCCAGTATCGTCTGTATCCATAGCAACGACAGTAGTATTAGTATTATTAGTGGTAGTGCTATCTGACTCCGTTGACCCCTCGGGCGAAGACAATGCATGTTTGGAGGTGGCTCCACTATTCCCATTAAAGTTTGTGTTTAACCCACTATTAGTACTGCTACTATTGTTCGTGCCAGCCTTTGAAGGTTTGGCATTCGCAGACTTCTTGCCTGGTTTCCGACCAGGCTTGGGCCGCGGGGGCAGTACCCATCGTTTGGACGTGTGTATCTTCGTCGGACCAGCCGACCCGCTGTGAATTGGTTCGCCTCCACCTCCATTACCGCCGGTAGCAGCTTCACCAGCAGCAGTACCTGGAGCAATACCTGGAGTACCGTTCGTAGTACTAGCGTTGCCCGGCGACATTTGAAGACCCGTCGAACAGCGTATACGCAATGGTTATCCAGGACACTTGAGTGTGAAAAAGAGAAAGAGAAAAAAATAATAATGATAATAATAGGGTTCAGGAATGGGGTTTGTGGGTTTGTTGTGGGAAAAGAATTGAGGTGACAAAAGGTGCGTGCGCCCGAGACCCTTTATAAAGAAGAATTGACTTTTTTTTTCTGCCTGGTAGAAGTAGTATTAGTACTAGCTAATAAGATCGATGTATCGCGCTTCGCTACGTAGTTGTTTGGCGCTAGCTCCCGATTTAGCCGAACGGCTGCATCAACGGTCGGTTGCCCGATCCGGAAACCATTGCGGCAGATCGATCTGATAACTTTCTTTGCGTTCTCGCAGGCCCAGTTTTATCAGATCCTCACTAAAAAGTTACCCCGGTTACCCCCGAGATTGCCATTCATTCTGATACTACAATTACATTATTATTACTAGTATTACTGTTATTATTATTCATATTATTGATATTAGTATTGAATTAGTAGTATTGTCTCGTATTAGTATTAGTATTATTATTATTATTGTATTGTATTAATGTTCAATCAATTTTGAAGGAGCTCTGGAACGACCACGTCGTATGGAACTGTTTCACCGGTTTCGCGGTCTTTTTCCATGTGAAGAGTCACCAGGAGCGACTTGGGCGTGGCCACGTATTCTCTCTCGTCGTCGTTTGTAGGCCCGTTTCTGGGCCCCGGTTTCCCCGCTACGCTTTTAGTGTTGGGCAAGATCGAACACCAGTTTCGTTGTGGCATCAGGTGCATGTTATGGCGGTCGGACCCGTCGGCGGCGTGGGTGGTGAAGATAGCGACCATGTCTTCGTCGCAGTAGTCCTTGAACTTGTGTATTTTGTTTCGCTTGTTGAGGAAATCGGCCAGTTTGTCGGGTGGAGGCGAGTTGACTATAGCCGAAGAAGTAACGTTCAGCATATGGTACGGATCCCGTTCTGGCGGAACGGGTTTGGAGCTAGGGCGCGAGTAGAACCGTCCTATACCTGCCAGATGCACATCGCCACTCAAAACAGTCACTCGAACGTTGGTGTCCTTGGTGAACTTGTGCAGTTCTGCCACAAGCCAGTTTCGCTCCCGCTTGTGGTGCTGCGCACACCAATGGTCGTCCAGGTCGTCCAGGATCTCGATATTACCATCAAACTCGTTTCTCAGGCCGCGGAAAAATCCGTGCTTGGCCAGCCACTTCGCCGGTGCCATCGCGCTGCTGGACAATAACCGCTCGAGCCACACTAATCGGGGGTACGCAAACGGTACTCCCAGCATGAGCAGCAAGTGTTTGATTTCTCCGCCAGCGACTTCTTCTCTTAGCCGTTTAAACGATGCGCGGTACGTCTCCGGGGACACTATAACGTGTCTGGACCGTTCGGTACGACAGTCCAACCCGAAAAACGCAAGATTGGGACCGAGTCTAGCATAGATCGAGAGTGATTTTTCGGTAATGTAAGGTCCAGGCCGGGGACCTAGCACCCAAGAGGGCTCAGACGCCAAATCTTCTTTGGGCCCCACATGCTGCTGGAATAGCTTGTAGTACTTGAACGCTTTGTTACCGATCCCGCTGAATATACCTGATTTCATCAAAGGCTCGGGGTAACTTCCAAACCCGTCAATGATATCGTGGTCGTCGAAGATATTTATACTGGGCACTTGTGCAAACGCCTGTGGGATCTCCTTGACGGTGCATTCTCCGTTGGGTCCTTTCCAGTACCCGTGGCCAAACCACGACACGTACTGCCATAAATAGAAAACGTCCATGTCTTCGCCCGACTTGGGGTCAAGCTTTTTCGAGAGCTTTTTCACAAGATTGACCTCGCTGCACCATTTCTCAACAGAGGGACTGTACAGTTTAATAGTATCGCAGTACAACTGGTCGCCTCCGCCAAGCACAACGTGGTAATGCTGGCCGTTGGCGTGGTCGTTGAGGAAATCGCCCCATAGCGACCCGGGGAACTGGGACGGATCAATGCCCGTGCTGAACCCGTTGCAAGAGTAGAACATCACGTTCATGTTCTGGTCGGCACCAGGCACGTAAAAAGTGTTCTTGACCCCCTGGTTGATCACGTAATCTATCTTCTGCTCGGCGTCGGTCATGGTGATCACTAAAGTGAACCTCCAGAACGTCACCCCGTACTCTTCGTGGATCTTCTCGCCGGTTACATTGGTTTTTTCGTTCAAAACAACCGTAGGCGGCGTTGAGTAGTCTGAGCTCTCGTCAGCAGTGACTATCATCATAGTGCCCCGCCAAACGTCCGGCGAAACGTCTTTCATACCAAGATACCGTAACAAGGGCCCGCATTTGATATCCAGCGCCGGCGTGCCTTGAGGATTCGGCTCAAGTATCCCAGCAGAAACGTTCGCAAAGTGTTTCAATTCCATGTTCAAAAGTCCTCAGGTGTGAAATGATAGTAAAGAGAAACAAGTAAACGGAGAAACCCCTGGCAAACTTGGTGGTTTTGTTGTTTTTTTTTGTTGGTTTTTTGTTATTGCTGTGTGTTCGTAGTTAGTAAATTTCAAGGCGATCGGATTCCTAAAAGGGGAATCCGAGGGCATCGCCTCTTGGAATACTTGATTTACTAATTGATCCGATTCGATTCGCTAAGACCTTGTCTCTGGTCCCTTTGTATGGATCATGAATCTGAAACACTAGCAGAAGTCAAGACTCAAGAGTCAAACAAACGAACAAGACAAAACTGGAATAAAGAGCTTTGAATCATCAACGAGGGATATTCAGAGTCAGGGGTTAAATGACGTAGTAGCTACAAAATAAAAAATTAAAGCCCGCCGCATCGTCAGATCTAAATCCGAGAATACGCACGTGACATTTGGATGTTACTGGAAAGCCATTACCAGCTCCAACTCTTTTTCTACCATGTAATCTTTGTACGCAATTGAATAATGGTTTATTTGTGATATCAGCTGGAGAATTTACGTAGAACTGTTGCGTTTACCTGTTGAATGGACAGTTCATTGTAACTTTTATCCAATCAACGGCTAAACCACTGGATAACCAACTACAATCCAAACTTTCGCCAATTCAAATGACAAATAGTTATAAATAGTCGCACGTAGCTGTAAATAGCTCAAATAGTTCGAGTATCCAATACTTGATCTGTCATAATTGTGTAAAACCGATCTACAAACACCGTTTCCAAAACAAGTAATTCAGGGGTTATTTTTTTCACTGCCTCTTTTTACCCAACTTTTTCCCCCTCAGCCTCCCAGAACTTATTTCCACTCCCACCTGTGTTCCCACTTTCACTTAACCCTCTACCAACTCACTCACACTCCATCATTGCCAATCTGCTACCAGTACTATTAACGTAACCAACACGTGTACCTGTTTGGCCAACACGGCTGAGTCACCAATTAAGCTCGGACCGGTCCGTTATTCCAATCCCGATTACAGATCCAGGAGTTCCGAATACTTTTTTTTTCTGACTTTTTTTTTCACTACCACTATCACTATTATTGTTAACGTTTATTGTTACAATTTGCAAATAAGTTCATGGGTATGGCACTTCTCTCTTTCTCTTTCATGTTCCCTCTGTACTGTTTTTATTAATGGCGTTATCTTTAGGATCATCTCTGTGGCTGAAGCCCAAAAAGGGTACCCCGTTGTACGAGGCGTTACGGTCGACGATTGGATCGGTCAAGCCGTTATTCGACGACGGCCACGAGTTCGAGCCTCATGTGACGCTCACGTCAAACATCCACATCACGTCGCAAGCGCAGGCAGACGCCATACTCGACCGTGCCCTGGTGGCCGCGCGGTCGGTGCCCCACATTGACGCGATCGTGACGGCGCTGGAGTACGGGTCCCAGTTTACCAAGAAGGTGTACTTTACGGTGCGGCCGACCCCCGAGCTGGTCGGGCTGGCCCAGATCTCGCGCGAGGAGTTTGTGCTGGCGCCGCAGATGGTGCGCCAGGAGGTGCACTACCACGCGCTGTCGCAGCAGGAACGCGACACTATAGACAAAAAATGCGCAGACATGGCGGAATCGTGGGCGCTCAACGAGTACCACCCGCACCTCAGTCTCGTCTACTCGAGCCTGTACCCTGTGGAAGAAGCGCTCCAGCGTACCATAGATATACGTCTCACCGACACGTTTGGGCCGGCGTACGCCACCAGGGGCATCGGGTGGACAAACGGGACCCTGTCCCTGGTGCTCACCGAGGGTCTGGTCGAAGACTGGAGAGAATGGGGCTCAAGAGATATATAAATTATAATTTATAATGAGAAACAATGAAAAATAAAAATAATAAAAATAATAATAAAATGTACATTATATCAACTATATTATCTTGGTTCTTTTAGGCTGTCCAGAGACGGGCAGTTCCGTCAGCACCGGCGCTGAAGAGCCAGGCCTCGCGTGGGTGCCATACGACGCTCAATACACCCAGACTGTTCTTGACCTGGTGGCCCTTGAGGATCTTGAGCGGTACCAGCAACGGGTTCTTCATCATGTCGTCGTACACCGTGCCGTGGAACACGTTGATGTTCCCGTCGTCGGACGCCGTACAGAACAGCGGCAGCTGCTTGTGGAACCCTACTGACCGCACAGCCCGCTCGTGGTACCGCAAAGTCTTGTACGGTTTGTCGGATAAGTCCAGATCGTGCCAGGTGACCCGTTTGTCGTAAGATGCAGTGACAACGTTGTCGCCCAGAGGGTGGATATCAAACGAACTCAACCATCGCGCGCCAGGCATCAACCGTTTGCTCAGCACCTGCGACGACAAGTCGTAGATACGCACGTACCGCTGCGTAGCAACGTACAAATGAGGCCGGAAAGGATGAAACATCGCATACTGGACCAGCCCCTTGGACTTCCTGAACGGCGACTGAGACGTGTGTTTCGATAACTGGTGGATCAAAACCGACTGGTTGCCGCCCTCGGGGGAAACACTCACAAGGTAGTCTCCCCGTCGGTGCCATGAAATGTTCTTAACGGTCCGTTTGCCCCGGATAACTAGTCCAACGTGCTCAAGCTTGGAACTAGACTTGGTCCATTTGGTGGGCATGACCTTCTTGGTGATTTCTGTCTTATCTTCGGCATCGTCACCATCGTCACCATTGTCGTTAACGTTAGTGCTGCCCACAGCGTGACCACCGTCTGCAGCGTAACCCCAACCGGCGTCAATCAGCTCGCGTCCTTTGTTTTCAATCTCCACGTGGAAAACTGGTGGTACAGCCATGTACACATTATCGCCGGCTGCAATAGCCAGTATACCCGTACCCGGTTGAGGGTTCCAAGCAACTGCTTCAACGTTATCTTCAGAATTAGCTGCTGCGAATGCATCTTCGTCCTCGTCCTCATTGTCGTCATCTTCCTGGTAACTGTCGCCCTTGACAACGTTCAGTTTCCATAACTCACGACCAGTGAGCACTTCCCATACTCGCACTGTGCCGTCGTCACCGCCAGTAGCCAAGAACTGGCCTGTAGGGTCGATAGAAACCGATCTGACCTTGCCCACATGGCCCGAATACACTGTAGCGCACTTGATCGGAAACGGACGCAGATCTTGAGGAGAAGGCAGCTCGGGGATAAGCGAGTCTGGGTCGATTCTAGTACGTTGTTTCCTGACTCGGGGCGCCAAGTACAAGTCCAAAGACCGCTCGAACCGTTCGCGGACAGATTCATTGTACGCAGGTACTTTCCTTAGCGCGCCGTACTTGACGGGCACAAGCTTCTTGGCCCGTTCTTCAGGAGTGAGGTTCTCCAGCTCCTCCTTTTCTTTATCGTCTAACAGGTACTCCTCAGGAGGGTTGTAGCTCTCCTCGTGGGTAGGAGGAGGCAGTTTGGGTGCTCTCAAGTTGACGGCGTGGTCGGTCAGTTTCTCAGGAGTGTCTTGCCAGATATCAAACGCTGGTAACGTATCGTCATCGGCTGATTTGCTCTTGTTGGGCACAATACGCCCCTCTCTGATAGCCCTAACGATCTTCATTATCCGTTTAGCTTCGTGCTTGGAGGGAACGAATCTTCGCTTAGGTTCAGGAGCAGCGTTCAATGGCATCTGTTCAACTTGTCCTGAGAACCATTCTATAGTATCTTCGTAAGGGTTAATTGAATCGTCAGGGTTTTCGCCGGTCTGAACCCGTCTGATAAGATCCAATTCTTCTTGGGTAAGATTGAGTCCCTTGCCAGAACTTTTGTCAAGCAAACCGGTCCAGCCCTCAGGCAAGTCCATGCTTTCCAGTAAAGTGTCCAGCGCGCTACCAGTAGCTGGTCGCATGATCCGTTTACCGTTGATGTCGTACCCTATGTGAGGCATTTGGTCGTAAACTGATAAGGGAATGTCTCCAATAGTATTAGTATCCTCTTTATCGCTGTCGTCGCTGTCGTAGACGGGCTGGATTTCAGGCAACAGTTTCCTGGGCTCCCCGTCAGCGCCAATAGCATAAGTGATGCCAGGCTCGTCGTTTTCATCGTCTGAAAGCGACCTGACAAACGGACCGGAAAGTTCGTCTAAAATACTAGGGTCTATTTCTTCTTCACTGTCGCTCTCGCTTTCATCCTCTGAAGCCTC
>JAJMEP010000048.1:23730-90261 GCA_030574195.1 Groenewaldozyma auringiensis
AAAAAAAAAAAAAAAAAAAAAAATTTCGAGATCAAAATATTTCACCGATCTACTATAACGTGCGGCTTATATTTTTTTTATCAATATCTTGAAAGCTAACTATAGCGCTTTTGATCTCTTCGTATCCAACTACTGCCCAGTATTATGAACAGAAAAGAACGGAATAACGACGCTACGGTTTTCATAGCGAACATTGACGACCAGGTAGACACTGAACTGCTTTATGAGCTTTTTGTGCAAACAGGACCAGTCAAGTACGTGTACCTTCCTCGAGATAAAGTGAATGGCCAGCAGTTGGGGTACGCATTTGCAGAGTACCCTACAGAGCAAGATGCAGAATACACAGTCAAAGTTCTCAACCAGGTGCGGCTATTTGGCAAGAACCTGCGCGTGAACAAGTCCGGCGCGTACAGACGCGAAGCTGTTTCCGTCGGCGCTGACCTGTATATCAGCGGTCTCGACCTTCTTGTTGACGAAAAAGTGCTTTACGATGCGTTTTCGTCGTTTGGCAGTTTCATCAAGCCTCCCGTGGTGGTTCGCGACACCACCACAGGCGAGTCCAAGGGGTACGGGTTTGTATTTTTCGATAACTTTGACAGCGCAGACAGAGCTATCGCCGAGATGGATTCCCAGTTCCTCATGAACAAGGCCATAAAAGTCGCTTATGCGCTGAAAAAGTCCGGTACGGGCGAACGTCACGGCGACGAAGCTGAACGGCTTTTATCCGAATACGCGAGGAAAAACAACTACGCATTACTGCAGCCATCAGACCCCAACGGGCCCCAGCAGTCCTCGTCAAGACCTACGCCAGAGTTCACACCGCCGGCCAACGTGCGTTTACCCAAATTCGCTCCGCCAGGACTCTAAAGTCGCCAGGTATTAGTATCGTTGTCATCATTATTATTATCATTTTATGTAATGTATATATTTATTTATTGTTCATGCAGATAAATTAGAGGACACCGCCGGGAGTCCGCGTCGGGGTCTTGCCTGTGCCTGTGGGCGTGGGCCCGCCGTCCATCTGCCTGAGCATGAACGAGGGCTGTTCGCCGGCCTCGCTCAGCTCGCGGTAGATTTCCAGCGGCTTCTCGTGCATCTCCAGCAGCCGCTCCTTGTCGCCGTAGCACACCAGCAGTGCGTAGTTGCGCCAGTCCCCGTTGACCTTGTACTTCTTCAGCGCAGCCTGCAGAATCTTGTAGCACGGGTCGCCTGGTGTGATCCTGAACGATTTCGGCGGCTCGACTACCCCGCCAGGAGACGACGCAAGGTGGTCGCTGCTGCTGTTGTTACCGCCAATTGTCATGCCTCCAGTATTGATAGAATTGCTAGTAGCGGTCGTCGTGGTTGCAGCACTACCCGTTATAGTCGCGGTGGAACTGTTGTTGGGTAACCTGCTGCCACTATTCCGCGGGTGGTTGTTCGTGTTGTATATAGGTGTCCGCGTAGACCCGTTGCCGTAGGGGACAAACGTTGACCCGGTTATCGTGCTAGTATTGTCGTCTATCCAGTCAGTGAAACCTGTAGGCGATTTCTGGGTACCCGTGACAGAGCCCGCAGTTGTTGTTGTGGTGGTTGTGGTGGTTGTAGTATTCGTCGTGCTACTGCTGGTGGCGGGTACAAGATTCACAGTGCTTCGTCGGCGGTTGTTGATCTGTGGTGTTTGCGATACTACCGGCGAATGGTGCATGGACGAATGCGACGAATGGTTGGATATGTTTGTTAACGGCTGGTTGGGGCTGTATTGCGGCGATGCCGTAGTGGGCGAGTCCGAGTCAAGTAAAGGCGACGGCATGGAGTGTCTTGTTCCTGGCGCAAACATCTGTTGCTGCTTCAGATGCTGCTGCGACAAATTCTGTACTAGCGGTGGCGGCGGCTTGTGCTGTGAGGCTAGTGGAGGCGAGTTCAACAGTGCTTCAGGCGTAGGTAGCGGTTTTGATTCCTTGGCTATTCTGAATATCGGTAACAGATCCTCGCGAAGTTTCGTGTGTCCTTCTATAAGTTTCTTGATCTCTTGTTCGGCGTATCTCATTCTATCGTCTCGTATCTCGAAACTGTGACTGAGAGTTTTGAAAAACGTCTCACTGGTAATTGTAGATTCAATGTTACCCATATCAGATGCAATGGTTTCCAAAACCGTCGGAGGTATGTACCTATCACCGCCTGCGCCAGTGCTGCTTAAATCGTTTTCTTTAGTGCTGCTGCTGACATTGTATATGCCTTTCAGTATCCTCAGCCGGTGCCCAACCGACTTTATACCGATATCTTTCAAATCTTGCTGGTTGACATACACAAGCACGTCGCCAGAGACGTTATTCTCTTTGAACTGGTCGGCGTACTGGCCGAGTCCTATTTCAGCCACCCAAGAGGCTACTTGGTCAATATCCCACTCGAAAATATTCTCTGACCCCATTTCAATCCCCCAAAATGGGTATATATGTAATATGTATTATGTGTATGTATGCTCTTGATTATTTTGTTCAAATTTGGTCGTTGGGAGTAGGTGGGGTCAGACTTGTACAACCGTTATTCCTGGTACCCCCAGCCAAAAAATAAATAAAAAATGTATCTTGCAATTGTCACCAGATACGTCGGTTTTCTCAATTGGAAAACGAGTGTGTTTTGCTTGGTAGGTTTGGAATCTTCTTGGTTCTGGGAAACCCGCACAGACCCGTCCAAAAAATTGAAACTTTACCCGGTAACTGCAGTAAGCTAATTAAAAATTAAGAGAAAAATATTGGGGCTTGGTGAGATCGTTAACCAAAAACCTTTATTTAGATACATTTTGTTTCTGACCCCCTTGGCAGATGGAGACCTCCACTTTGCATCTATTTTATACTATAAATTTTAGAATACAATTGGTTGAGCCTGGTTGAAAATAAACTGAAATTGCGTTTTTCGGTTATTGTTTTTAAATGATACTGTTGTTGTTTTTAAAACTACAAAAAAAATAAATATTACTCTACATGATTTATCCTCCCCACTATTATTCTCACTTCTTGTCCTTTTTTTTATCCTTCTTCCTGAACCTGATCTCCACGTTCATTCTTCCTACGCTTCGCCAGACGTTGTCGTCAACTTTTGTCGGTAGTTTCCGTCCGTAGAGACACTGGTCGACTAGCCACATTCCGACCATGAACCCTTCTCTATCAAGAGTCCCGTCGTGTCGTCTGTCTACCAGATCCCATATAGCTGCGAGCGTTGCGTCTGAAAGACGGCTCCTTGACCATATTTCCCTGACAACCATCCCATGGATAGTATTCTTTGCTTCGGCTGGACTGTACGAGTGTCCCGTCGTGACCAGCGAAGACGTAGATCCCATTAAACTGGTACCAATGGCCTTGGCAGCCAGCGATGCCGGGCTACTGCCGTTTGTGTACGTGTTAGTGGTAGTGTTGGTACCGGTATCGGACGTGTATCCCTCCATGTAAGCTAGATGTGATCCCTTGTTGGTAGCCCAGACCCCTTCGTACCGTTTGCGTTCCTTTTCCGTTAACATTATTGCATCAGCGTGGTGTTTCCAGGGCTTGTCTTCATTGAAGAAGCTGCGCTTGTGTTCCTTGCGCATGGTCGTCTTGAACGATTTCGAGAGATCGTGCGCATGGGTCTTGGACGGTTTGATCTTATCCTTGATTAAACTCGATAACGACCGTTTATGTTTCTTCCTGTCAGAATGGGTGTTTGGAGGTTGAGGGGTTAGTCCCATAGCAGGAGTAGTGCCTTCAATGTGTTCCGGGAAAAGGTAATCCTTGGTAAAAGATTGTAGACTTTCCTCGCTACCTTTATTGATATTAGTCGCACCGTATGGTTCATTATTAGTCGTCGTTGTTGTTGCCAAGGTTGTCGTAATGGTAGGCACAAGGTTGCTACTTTTGGCAACGGCAATGGCAGGTTTCGCGGTGCGTAAAGGTATTGTTTGTCCGTTCAACCCACTCCATCTAGCTGGAGGAGAATAATAAATACCGTTTTTATTATGTTTCATTAGTTTTCTTTCCCGCTTGTCAATGACCTGGCTGTTGATGATACCCACTGTATCTGCCACGTTTGATCTTGCGGCTAACGCAGCTGCTCTTGCAGATTTGACTTCTTGCTCTTTTGCAGCTGCGGCCTCTAGTTCTTTTTGCTTTTGTTGTTCGTGCTCTTGGGCTACTTTTGCGACTTTCGCAGCAGCTGCTAACGCAGAACTGTTTTCAAGATCGCTGCCGCTGTGGATGCTCAGCGACCGCCTTATATCGAAAGACGATCTCTTGCTGGCATCGTCTGCGGAAGACGACCCGGATGTGGTTCGCGTGGTATTAGGTGCCAAGTTTCGCGATTGTGGTTGAGCGTCATCATCTGTATTATTGGTAGCGGTAAGGGTATCCTTGCCCGGCCGGTCGAGAATTTCTGAGAATTTTTGGAAAAGCGTAGAGTACCGTGAAGGAGAATCAGTTTTATCCACAACGATTTCCGGAGGATCGGTAGAAGCAGTGGATATACGCAGAGGCGACCGTGGTTCAACAACGATTTTCTTAGCCACACTTGATTTGGCAGCAGCTAATGACGGATCAATAGGTTTCTGTTGCTGCGATTGTTTCAAGGTCTCTTCGGAATCTTTCCTGCTGTTCGCCATAGCAGCTGCACGTACCGCTGCATTCGTCACTTCAAGCTCATGCGATGGTTCTGTCGACCGTATACTAACATTGTCCGATTGTATCTGGGGCAGAGCAGCAGCTGCTGCTGCAGGGGTAGCGGAGGGAACACCGGTAGGAGCACCAACTGAAAGATGAGAACCGGTTTTCACCGACCCCTTTGCAGCTGAAGCGGCAGCATGTGCAAACCCTTCGGCAGCAGCAGCTGCTGCTGCTGCTTTGGTTTGTACGGATCTGGTATCACTTGAGGCAAGTTTTGTACTGCCGCCATTAGATCCGTTTTCAGCAATCACAGAAGAGGTGGTGGTGCCATTACCGTTAGAATTTGGTTCCTCGCCCGTGCCAGCAGCGCTCATAAGAGCCACAGCGGCCTTACTAGCTGCAGTAGCAGCAGCAGCGGTTGAATTGGAATTGTTGGCGTTGTTGTTACCGTTGTCGTCTAAATCATTTATAGATCTCTGGGGCCATTTATCCCTCAACTGTTTTGCCAGCCCCTGATTCGGTCTGTGCTGTTGCGGCGGCAACGACACGGAGATGGTGCTCCGCATAGACCCCGACCGGCTCACGTTAGACCTGGTTACCGGCTGTTGTTTTGCGACATCCTCGTTTTTACCGTTGGTGGTTGTAGTTGTGGTTGGGGTGGTTGCTGTGGTATCAGTAAGGGTGACGGTACTATTATTAGCAGTATTGGTGGTGCTACTGGCAAGAGCCACTGCCTTTGACGCAGCGGCAAGAGCAGGGTTGTAGTTACCCTTGCTCTTTTTCTTGCCAGACTTGCTGCTGCTCCTGCTATCTTTCATTCAGCAGCAAGGAAGAACCGGGAGATGAAACCCTTGGTGAAATAATTTTGTTCTTTTGCAAGTTTTGTTCAAACCAACGCACGTCTTAGTCCATATAAATTTAGGGGCACAGTAGATCTCAATGTAAAGTATGTTTCAAAACAGAAAAAAGAGCCCACAGCAGCAATGGAAAGTGGATTACCTTCTTCTCAGTTCATCTAAAAGTGAACCGGCAGTAGCAGGCAGAAGAGTAGCCTCCTTCACCACAGAAAAAGTGCAAAGTGAACACAAAATGTTTGGTTAGCGTGGTGGAATCAAGTGTTAACAAATACTAGTAGTAAGCAGGTACTAAGTAAAACAAAGTGTGATGGGTTTGTTTGTTGTTTGTTTGTTACCACTCAATAATGTTAAGCACTCTATTATTGTCTGATCACAATACAATACAATACAATACAATACAATACAATACATAGTAAGTGATTACGTAAACAGTTTGAACCATGAAAGTGCCTTCTTCTCCATTACTGCCATTTATTTGCATCTTGAGTAGCAGTAAAAGATAAATTGTATCTATGTAGTTGTTAAAACGTACAAGTGTATCTGAATAGTGTAAAAGTGTACAAATGTATCTAAGTGTAAGAATGTATAAAGGTATTTATACTATTTAAATGAGGGCGAGGACTAAAGAACTGATGGCAGATGCACCGAGGACAAAGTATCCGGTTCGGTAGACACCCTTGATGGTGAGTTCCTTGGCGGTATCCCAGATGAGATGACGCAGACCGTTGAACACGTGGAATGTGAAGGGGAATGCCAACACGGCCTTGATGGGCAGCTTGACTGCGACGGGCAACGCAGAAACAAAAGAGACCAATGCAGAGCTGTCGAAGCCGAGTCCGACGTAAGGACCAAGCAAGTATGCATACAAGAAGGCAAAGTAGGACATACCCATTGCGACGCCGGTGATTCTATGCAACCCTGAAAGATACCATGTCAATTGTGGCTGGTAGATCTGGAGATGTGGAGAAAGAGGTCGGTGTTTTCTCTGTTCGACCAAAATGTCGAGTGCTTGGTCGGGAGTGGTGGCACTGAGAGTAGTGGTTTCAAACTTGGGCGAAGTTCTGGTAGTAGAAAAGGCCAACTGGTGTTGTTGTTTGAGGAAAACTGAAGCAAATGCCGAGGCCCGGGTATCTAGGATAGTTAGAATCAGAATCTAAATGGAAACAGAGGACAAAAAAGAAAAAGACTTACTGGTTCGAGCACATGTTCGTGAAAAGGGTCTCACGACAGAAGACAACATTGTGATGATAATAATAATAAAATAATAATAAATCAGACGAAGCCCTTTGGAGAAACTTGAACTGGATTTGAATTGAAATTTGGTTGTGAACTGATCTTTGTGAGTTTAAAGGTGTAAAACCGATTACAAGCTCGTTTATTGGTTGACCACCTATTAGCATACTATCACTGTAGTGGTAATAATACTACTGGTAGTAAAAAATTAACCTCCAACTTTCAAATCGATATTTTGAAAAACTTCAACATGAGATTCTTTTACTCTTCAAAATTTTATTCTTCTTTTCTTTCTTCTTAACTGTCTTCTTTTTTATGTCTTTTGTTTATTTATTCGTTCTCTGAGTAGAACAAATAAATACACTATTTTGATTCATTCAATTCTTTTTTTATATATCTTTGTTTTGTTTTTTTCTTTATTTTTTTTTTCTCTATAAAATTCCCTCGGAGAAAGAGTTCTTTTGTGCGTTTTGCCCATTAGTCAACTCTGCCCTTTTACGCTTTTTGGTTTACCAGAAGTGGAGCAGCAAACGTTTATTCAGATTCACTTACTGTTCGTCTCATCCGCTCCGAGGAAGATCAACTTTAGTCCGTCTTAATCACCAATTGTCAATTGGTTTCCACTGACATTTGGCTTCATAATCGGTCAACATTTATATACTTTTATAATCTGTTAAATGTTTCAAATACATTCAATTGCCATTCAATTGCATTCAATTCAATATATAAAAGAAAATAAAAAAAAAAAATCTGGTTTTTTTTTCCAAACATCCACGTGACCAATCAAAATTGTTTGTTCTTTGAGATTCCAACAGTAGCAAACTCTAAGCTTAAGATTCTTTTTACAGTGCGTGCGTACGTAATAATAAACTCACAGTACTGAAAAACTTTTTTTTTCAACCTTGCATTGCCAAGTTTTGCAACTATCAACAAGCAGTTTTTTGTTTGAAACTTTTCAACTTTTTCAACTTTTCCAAGTTACAAAACCCCTTTTTTTACATTTCATTAAAGAGTCAATTTCAATTGAGGAAAAGACTCTTTTTCATTGGATTTCATTTTCTTTTGTTGCTTCACTTTTGTTCCATACAATTTACAAATCATTCGAGGGTCGGTTTAATTTTCAATTCCCCTCTTTCTATTTGGTTTTCTAATTTTTGTTTTTTATTTTTCTCGGTTCCTGTTTCTCCCTTTCATTACCTTCAGGTTTTCTACTCTTCAAAAGTAAAACCCCAAACACAGAAGGACTTTGAAAAAGAAAAAAAGATAGGATCGTTTTCTTTAGAAAATTAAGTGAAACTTTGAAGACTAGTCTTTGTCGGCGTTAACAGTCAACTGGGTCCAGTCAATCAAGTTATTCAGTTTTACCCTTTTTTTTTTCTACTTTTGCACTCTCTTATGAGCAAGGAAGTACAGCTTTTGTTTACTCGACCTGCTAAACCTAGATAACACGACTCACACCCCCTGTAGTCGTTATCACACAAAATCTCTATTTTTCTGTTCGGTTTTCCCCCGCATAATACAGACCTCGCCATATATTCAATTTTTTTCACCAAGTGAAGAAGTTTAGTACCCCCTCCTCCAGTTCTCTTGCAACGCTTTTTGGTGGGAAGGTTTTTTTTTTCTGTTTTTTGCCTGTTTGGTTTTTGTCTGTGAGTGTGTGTGTGTGTGTGTTAAGTTTTATATACCACAACAAACTCTCATTCAAGACTTTGCACAATTCCCCGTTAAGAACCTCCCCTCGTTGTAGAAGTTACCCAAGAAAGGAAAAGGTGTGTGTGATCCTCTCTCCTCCCAATAACTACCCTTTCTTTTCTTGGTAATTTTCGACTGGAGAGTTGAATTTATCTGCATTGAAATATCTTGTGTCCATTGCATAATTCTCTTTTTTTTTGAATTCTTCAAACATAATCCTCTACGGATATGATCTACGGTACTAATGCCCATGATGAGCAACATGTCTCAAGATATGTTGACCTTGAAGCCTCAATCAATTTAGATTCTCAGGATGCCTTTGAAGGGCCAGAGAAGCTTTTTGAAGTATGGTACGCGCCTGACCCTGAATCTTTGCCTGGATCGTTTGGTCCTCGAGGGTTGAGAGATATCCCCCGCCATGAGCTTTTTGCAATGCTCTCCGTAGTTCAATGCAAAGTGTTGTCTGAAGTAAGCACCGATCATTTGGACTCTTACTTGCTTTCTGAAAGCAGTATGTTTGTGTTCCCCCACAAGCTGATCTTGAAAACTTGTGGTACCACTACTTTGATCCCTGGTATCGATGTTCTTGTTGATCTCGTTGCAAAGTACTGCAACTACGAGAAGTCCTTGCAGCCCTGGAGAGTTTTTTACTCGAGAAAAAAGTTCATGTTCCCGGAAAGCCAGAAACATCCTCATCGATCTTGGAACGACGAGGTTGCCTCGCTCAAAAAGCATTTTGCCAACGGGCGCTCGTACCTCGTTGGAGATATCAACGACGAGCACTGGCACCTGTTCACCACTGCCACCCCTGTGAACGGCGCCACGTCGGCGTTGAACAAGTTCCAGTTTAAGTCGGTGAGCGATTTCCAAGATCACACTATGGAAATCATGATGACTGGGCTTTCGCCAGTGCACACTGCCCAGTTCTACACGGACAGGTTCCCAGGACAGAAAAAACCTGTTGAAACCGAGCCCGATTCACCGTTGTCGAACTCCTCTGCAGTCACTTTGGCAGCAGCAGAAGAGGACAAGGAGAAGCAGCACCAACAAGAACAAGGACAGCAACAACTGAAAAGTGCCGACAGCGACGACGACGACAACGAAGAGGACGGCGATCTCGGACATGAAATGGGTACTCATGTCACCATTGCAGCGGGAATCGACCAGATCTACGCTGAAATCAAAGATCAGCAGCTCATTGACTCGTTCGTGTTCACTCCTTGCGGGTACTCTTGTAACGGCATAATTGGGGAGGCCAACTACTTCACTATCCACGTAACCCCGGAAGTGGGTTGGTCCTATGCCAGTTTTGAGAGTAACATCAGCCCCGAGAAATGCGGCAAGGGGTTGTCCAATATTGACGTAATTGAGAGGGTCGTCAATATTTTCAGACCAGCACAGTTCACTGTAGCTCTTTTCGAATCAATTGAGCCTGGTCAATCTGTTGAAACTCTGTTAAGCTCTAAACCAGCCTTAACCGGGAAACTTGATGGCTACATCCGCGTTGAAAGAGTCATCCATGAATTAGAAGGTTATGTATTAGTATTCCTCAGTTTCCAAGCTTCCAGAATGAAGTAACTTATATAGTTATAATATATGTAATTTTTTGTTGCTCTATATATTCATTTTGGTCTCAGTGGTGCCATTTTTACCCTAACTAAACTAGTTTTTTTTTTTTTTATTTGATGGTTCCCCGGTAACGTAATTTAACTATCTGATTTAGTGATCTTTTATTTCAAATTGACGTCAGATCCCGATTTACATGTATTGACAATAAATTTCAAGCATATACAAATGTTCGGAGCAAGGTAAGTACAAGTACTTTTCAAGCTACAACCAATGTTCAATGGCTAACATTTCAGACATTCGTTGACTTCGGATAAACCATCTCTGTCGTATATCACAGGGGTGCCTGACATCTCCGGGATCAGAGACCCGGTTTTGCTGGTGATTTTCAAGAATATCCTTAAACGGGACTCGACAACCAAAGAAAGAGGGTTATCTGAGCTGCTGGATGCTCTTAAAACGGGGAAACTTGGCAACGGTGGTGGTTCCAGACTAGACGTTTACGACGAGACCGTGCAGAAATGTTGGGTGCTACTGTACAGCAAACTGACCATTGATGTGTCGATATCTGTGGCAAAGCTTGCCCATCAGTGTAACGGGCTTTTTTTCCAGAAATTGATGAGTGATAAGCATAGCGCGCTGAGGTTACTGAAAGATGTCATTGGGCCTTGGATCTTGGGGCTATACGATACAACTACAGCTATATCTAATGCGGCAAAAGAGGCCCTGGAATCTGTGTTCACTACCCACGAAAAACGGGCAGGACTGTACAAGGTTTTCGAGTCCCAGTTACTGGATTTGATCTGTGATATTATTGAAGTAGAGTCTCCGGCGACTTTGAGTGACGAGCGGTTTGTGTCAAAGGAAGAAGCAGACACAAAGTACCAGAATGTCTTGCATAATGCTTTGAAAACGTTCAGAGTGCTGATACTTACCCAAGATACGTCCAAGACTGAAGAAGCGTATAAACAGATCCTGTCAGGAAAAAAGTTCTGGAAACTGACTTACTCCAAAAATACCAACGTTGCCAAAACTGCATTACAAGTCGTTGACAGTATATCCCAGGCCAAGAAATCATGGGTACCCCAATACTTGGATCAAATCAAAAAATCATTGGGTAAAAGTCTTGCCAGTGAAGTACTGTTCTCACTAGTCGCCCAGATTCTGTCCCATTTGACATTTGTAACCGCCGGCGACGATTTCTACTCCAAGGAGGATATAGACAAGTGGAGTAAAAGTATTATCACCGTGTTGGCTTCCGGTGGTAAGTCCGGACCATCGTTCTGGAATAATATTCTTCAGCTTTTTGATGCCCTGCCTGCACCTTTATCGCTGAAAAGCCAATACGCACATAGCTACGTCGACTCGCTGATAACTTCTGCGAAAAGAGAAGTCGTGGAGCGAACTAGAGTAGTGGCATGGAACACTATCATATCAGTAACAGATGCAACGGGTGATCAGTCAATAGGCACCACAGTCATCGAAAGTATTCTGCAAGTCCGGGGCAAGCTTACAGGTGTGAGCTTAAGGCCGCTGCTAGAGAACAGTGAAGTTGAAAAAAAGTTCATGGAGTCGTTTAAAACTATCCCCGAAGAAGCGTACGATAATTATTTGAGTCTTATCAGGAACAACGAACAATTGTTGGACCAGATCATGAGCCAATGTGAGATGGTCCCCGTGGTGTACCATTCAACCGGTTTGAAAATCAACAACAAAGCATTGCAAGATTTCATATCGAATGATCTGTACACGCATGTTAATGAAAAGCATTGGGCCGATATCGTGAAACGGTATTTCGCATACGGGTCCAGGGATACCATAGAATCATGTTTTGAGAAAACGCTGACAGTAGAGGGTTTGTCTGATGATCAGGCTATTTTATTATTCCATGCAGCAAGAAACCTGACTGAAACTGGCGGCGTATCAGCATTTGTCGAAAAATCAAATGTTACAAGTAAATTGGATTTACTGGTCGAAGTGGTTGCAAGCTCGGCCACTCCAGCTGCCACTACCAAGAATTTAATTGTAAATGTGGAGGAGAAATTCTTGAACGGTGAAATTGACGATGACACGTTTGTCAAGTTCTACATTAAACTGTATAAAGAGGCACCCAAGTCAGTAGAGAAATACGACCTACCTCTGGTGAAAACATCGCTGTGGAAACTCGTTGAAGAGTCACAGCACCCCGAGCTGGAACACACTCTGTCGGCACAACGGCATACTGCCGAATCGTTACTGGCGGAACTGGATGCATTGGAAGAGTTCGACGGCATTGATAGTGTCATCTACCAATCCAAGCTTGCGGTCTCGCAAAATGTCAGCATTCGCGACCTGTTATTTGCTGACGAGTGGCAATCCTTGGAGAATATCGTGCATGTACCTTATGATGTCAGTACTCAGAACCCGCTAGGTGGGGCAGTGTATCTTATTGACACCAATACCGATGAACAGTGGCTGGCTGAAAGAGGCCAAAGACTCGTGCATGCGTTTTACGCTGGTAACCTTGTAGCAGAATCGCCCGAAAAGTTTTTGGAAATAGCTGACAAGGTTCCAGTACTGTCGTACCTTTTGGTTGTTTCAGAAATCGCTACAACTTTTTACGACTATACCGCTGATTTTTCTACCCGACAGGACTACGAGCACGTCATGTCGCTATATGACGAACTTATCCCCGTTGTACGTCAGGGAAAGCTTTTGGGTGATATTATAGAATTCCTTGAACCCAAGGCACAGTCACTGACCCCGTTCGCTTACTACAGCGCGAGAGTGCTTTTACGGCTGTACGATAGCCTGCCGCCAGACGCATCGACTATATCCGCAGCGGGCAAGACGCGGTCTACCATGGTCAATTTTGCCAGGGCTTTATCACAGTCGAACGCGCGGCATATCAACCAAGTAGGGTCGTACCTGATTCGAAGCGACTTGGAGAAAAATAAAGATACTATTGTGCTGCTGAACCTAATGCTTGACCACGATTCAGAATTTGCTTCTACCGAGGAAGTCATTCCCGTGACACGAATAGCTATGATCCTTGAAACCCTGTTTGAATGGACGGCCAAGTACGACGCAGACAACTTTTTGCGGTCAGAAGTTACCAAGACTTTGATCTGGGTTGTCCAGAAATACGACAGTTTGCCCGAAAGCGTCTGGGAATCCGCGTTTGAAGTGTTAGAGCAGAACCTTTCTATGACTGACAGCGGGCCCGCCCTGGCTAAAACAACGTTCAAGTACCTGCAAAAACTCATACAGCACAAAGAGAAATTCAGTTCGTGGAACGACGATGCCGTGTATGACGGTTTGGCCGAGGGCCTGGAAGCGTGTCAGGATATGGATACCCCTGCGTACACGTTTGTGTTCCAGCAACTCGGGAAATTGTTCAAAGCTATCCCTGCGGGGAAGCTTAAAATCCCCTTTGGGTACCTGGGCAGCAGTAACATTGAGTTCGTTATGGCGTGCTATGAGATCTTCCACAGCGGGATCCCGCTAGAACAGGAAGACAAATCCGTTGAACTTGCGCTAGGTAGCCATTTCGAAATCCCGCTCGAGCTGATCTCGCTTGTGCTGGAGCCTAACAGAGACCTCGATATTGATACAAGGTACCTGGTAGGCTGGGAACTGATCTATGACCATTTCGTGAACGCCTCGTACGATTTACGACGCGCGTACATTGACCAGCTGCGTAACGGTGACTACATTCAGGATCTTTTGGACTACATTGGTCCCAAGCTAGCAGCTGATTCCAGTGCCACTGATTCGCCGTCGTCGCTGCAGCAAGTACAGCACGTGTACTACTTGGCGCTGCTTCACACTGGTTCGCTGGTTAAATCCTGGTTCTTGAACCTGAAAAGAGGCCATGTCAGCATCAGCGTCGAAAAGTACACCGAGACCTACGTGTCTCCGGTGCTTATCCAGCGGGAGCTTGATTCGGTAGAGAAATGGCTACAGGATAACAAGCTGAGCGATCTCAGTGCCAGTGTATCGCAGGAAAACAAAGAAGTAAAGGCATCGTACACTATAGACGACCAGACTATGGAGATGTCAATAGAGATGCCGTCACTGTACCCGTTGAAGGATATCCAGGTCAAGGGCCTGAAACGGGTGGGTGTCAAGGAAAAGCAGTGGCGGGCGTGGATACTGGCGTCGCAGGCAATAGGCACGAGTCAAAACGGGTCGGTCAAGGATACGCTGGAGCTCTTCAACAAGAACATATCTCTACATTTCCAAGGTGTCGAGGCGTGTGCTATCTGTTATGCAATTATCCACCAGGATATGACCTTGCCCAATAAGACTTGTTCAACTTGTAAGAACAAGTTCCATGTCGACTGTCTCTACAAATGGTTCAAGAGCGGTGGTACCAGTACTTGTCCACTCTGTCGGTCAAACTTCTCTTTCCGAGTCGGCTAATTTATATAATAATTACGTTTTACATTATATGAAACAAATTGTAATAGAAATGTAAAGCCTGGCATAATATCAAAAGTCGCTACTCTGTAACAATTCACACTCACTATAGCTATAGTGTAATAAACGATCTGACTATAGTATGGTTCAGATCGACTAAATGTACGGAGACAAACTACAGTTAATACTCCTATCGATCGAATGAAAAATTTCAATTTTGCAATATATTGACAGATTCAGATGTTGATACTACCGCGACTAGCACGGCCGTTGACGGCCACGTCGTCTATGCGGAGGTTTCATACGCTGCTTCCCTTGATGAATGATGCGAGTACTGGGATGGCCAATTCTGGGTCTGATGGTTTCTCGGCCACGGAACAATCCACTACCACTGGGGAACCACCGAGACGCACGAAACAGCCCAACCGGTCACGACACTTGATACGAGTGCAACGGCTGCAGAAGCACTACGCGCAGCAATTATCTAAGCCGAGTCCCCGGAAAGTCGACCCTGTGTTCGGGCTGCCCGGCACGCCGTTCATCCAGCGTGTCCAGTCGTATATCAGCGAACCGTACAACATGATTGATTTCCTGCACAGCGAGGACGTCTCGCGCCAGCTGTACGGGGCCGAGAAGGCTGCGCTCGACCGCTCCATGCCGTGGACGCGTAACGAGGTTCAGCGACTCGAGGAGCACAAGCGCACAGTCACCGAGCGAATCATCCACATGGACAATGCGCCGCAGGCCGAGCGCCGCAAGCTTGCCCGACAGGTAGCCATCGAAGAGTTCCAGCGGTTCGAAGGCGATACAGGGTCGAGCGAGGTGCAGGCGGCAAAGCTCACCATCGACATCCAGTACGTGGGGAACCACTACAAGACCAACGTGCATGACAAGAGCGCCCAGCGACGGTTGATAGGGCTCGTGCAGGACCGACGAAGACACTTGATTTACCTTCGACGGAAAGACCCCGAACGGTATTTCTGGACCATCGAAAAACTAGGGCTCGACGATAACGCCGCTACAGGAGAGTTCAGTCTCAGCAAGCAGTACTTCTACGACTTTAGGTTCTTTGGCGATAAAACTAGACCTCCTAAACCTACTATCAAGGATATCAGAGCCAAGGCTAAGGACGAGAAGATCAGAAGTATGGCAAAGAGATACCTTAGAGCATGATTTGTATATAATAATAATAATAAATTAAATTAGTTAGTTAGTCACTTGGTTACTAAACTATTTTTCTAAGAAGTTTTTAACTGGTCCGCCAACGTGCTGGACATCTAGCAAGAACGTGTCGTGACCATAAAGACTTATATCCTCGCCGAGCTCGGCATGCTCGACAATTGACGGATCGTCTTCATTGATATCTTTGAGCACATTGTATATCTCTCTCTGCTGCCAGCTGGGGAAAAGCAGGTCTGACGATACTCCGAGAACAAACGTAGGGATCCCCTTTAGCGGGCTCATCCCCGATTTCAAATCGTCGTAAAGTTCCTCGGTGGTTATTGGTCCAGCGTTTGCTTGGCTTTTGGACGTCACCTGCTGCTCCTCGTAGGGGCTATCGGGCAATGGGCACTGGGTAGCAGTTTCCCTGATAGTTTTGGACGATTTTCTCGCATAGTCGCCCAGATCAAAGATATCCATGGCCTTGCTGACGTAGAGCAGCGAGTTCGGGTCGTACTCCAGACAGAACTTCTCGCCCTGGTGGTCGAGGTATGTCTCAATCAGGAAATCAGGGCACAGTGCGGGGATCTTGGTGGGATCAGCTCTTTGTCTGCCGAACCGCTGCTCCCACTCGGGGCCCGATCTGTAAGTGATGGTTGCAATCTCCCGCGCAAGCTTCATGCCCAGATGCGGAGGCACTCCTTCGTCGTAGTAAAACCCGCGCTTCCAGTTGGGGTCGGCCATGAGTACCTGTCGCTGGGTGTGTCTCATGGCAACCGAGTACGGGTGTGCCCTAACGCAGCCGGAGATAGACACGATGCGGCCTACCTTGTCTGGGAACTCTCTGCCAAACGCCAGCGACTGCATCCCGCCCATGGACGACCCTACCGATGCGTACAGTTTCTGTATCCCAAACTCGTCCTCGAGCAGCCGCTGCTGCGCGGAAATCATGTCTATTATGCTTATTATCGGGAACCGCGTAGCGTACCGTTTACCGTCAGAGGGATCAAGACTCGAAGGACCAGTCGACCCGTAGCACCCGCCAAGAACGTTCGTGCAGATAACGAAGAACTTGTCCGTGTCGATGCTGAGCCCGGGGCCTATGAACTTCTCCCACCAGCCAGGTTTGGTGTTCTTCGAATGCGACTTGGCGTGCGACGACGCTGATAACCCGGTGTGCAGCAAAATGGCATTGGACTTGTCGCTGTTCAACGTACCCCACGTCTCGTACGCTATATCAAACTCGTTCAGCCTGCCGCCAAATATCAGACTCAGAGGTTTGTCCGAATGGAACGTCTCGTACCCTGAACTGACATTAGCGTAAGAAGGTTCAGGTCCGCTTTCCAGCGATTTAGTCCTGCTTTCCACTTTATCCAAACATGGGAACGATAACTGCGGGTTGGTAGACGAAGCTGCTGAAGAGGTATACAACCTGCAAGATGCAGGTACTATCCCCCGAGCAGCGGCGTGTGCAGCAATAGCCCTCGAAGCGTACCGTGCAAGCATTGGGAATTTGGAAAGTTTGGAAATTTTGGAGACTTTTGGAAATTTGTCAGCCAAAATTAGCACTAGAGTGAAAAATATATATTGCGTTTCCCGGGGTATGCTAATCGGGTTATCCGAGGTGGAAAAACAAAAAAAAAAAAATCGATAAGTCAAAGAGATTCGCGATCTGACATATTGATACATTCTGTGCAATTCCTGTACAGTGCTCGACAAAAGCCGTCCCACACAAACCAAATGGAAAATGAGGTCGAGCCTCCTACCCGGTGGGAGCTGGAAATAGAAGTAAGCACCTTTTAACAACTAGTTGCCACTGGTTTGTACCGTTTCCTTTTCTTTCTCAGTTAAACGTTCTAACAAATATTCAAGTTCGTTCAAAGTTTGGCCAACCCTCAATACTTGAACTTCCTTGCCCAAAACAAGTACCTGGAACAGCCAGAGTTCCTTAACTTTATCAATTATTTATCATACTGGAAACGGCCAGAGTACGCAAAGTACATCCATTACCCGAATTGTCTGCATATCCTCACACTGCTGGGCGAACCGCTGTTTCGCCAGGAGATATCACGTGCAGACGTTGCCAAACTATTCATGGATGATTTTTACATGAAATGGCTTAACCAGCAACCCCAGCCTAAGGATGATGTCAAAGAAGAAGTCAAAGATATTGTAAAGAGTGAAAATCAAGTGTAAGTCACATGCTGAGCATTGATTCCATAATATCCAACATAACTTGTATTTTTTCCGCCCTTTCCAATTAATTAATTCCACTATATTGAACTTTTCCAAGTAACAAGTTCCCTGAAACTTTCCCTTTTACTCCAATTTACCCGTACAATGATGCGAAATTCATGTTGGAAATCCACTGTCCCACTGCAGTTGGCCCAACGTTGAAGTTCCGATCGATCAGTTTACATATTACGTATACTTTCAACGGGTAAACAGGTAATCGTTCATCTTCCTTTATAACCAAGTGTTTAAATATGGCCGAGGACACTGACCATCTTGTGACGACGACGACGGGCTCTGAGCCATTGCATAGTAATGTGCCATCTGGATCTGGATCTGGACCTGCAGTTGCAGCTGCATCTCCTACGGCAAATGCACCTGTCCAGCCGAAAAAGAAAGGAATAAGACGGCTGCGAAGCGAGGAGATTGTTATACTATTGCTGTACCCCGTGATTATGACTTTGGGGCAGCTTGTGCACGTAATTGCGCAGCACGAATCATATTTCAGTAACAAGAAGAACCTGTTCAACGTCTACATAGTGAAGCGTGGCTGGTTCTGGACAAGTCTTGTTGTATTTATTCACTGGGGGTTCAACCCGCCCTCGGCAGCCATTGACAAAAACAGTAGCTGGAAACATCGCATATTACGATACTTGATTGCCACAACCTGGTGGGTCCTTTTCACCCAGTGGTTCTGCGGGCTGCCTCTCATGGACAGAGTGTTTGTGTTCACGGGCGGGTACTGCGAAGGGTTCGGCGAGGGAGCAAGCGTCGGGTCGGCCCAGTGCAGGTCGAATGGTGGCACTTGGATAGGCGGGTACGATCCCAGCGGCCACACGTTCATGCTAACTCATGCTAGTCTGTTTTTGTGGTTTGAGATCTTGCCTATCCTTCGTATAGAAGAAGGTCCGTTAAAAAAATCGACTAAACTCGTTCTGGGGCTATTGGCGCTTTGGTCGTGGATGTTACTCATGACATGTGCATATTTCCATTTGTTTATTGAAAAATTCGCTGGCCTCGTCTGGGGCGAAATCGCCGCTATCGTTGTCTATGTCGTATATGATTATCTCGAGTAAAAGGATTCTTCAATCTTGGTAATCAGCTGAGGATCACTCACTTTTAACCCTATCAGCGATGTGAATGGGACCCTCTGTTGTTGTTGGTGGTGGTCGTTAAATAGTGTTGCCTGCTCGACATTGGTATCGTTGCATTCCAAGTGTAATACCCGGCCATGAGACATTTTCAGTTTGATTAACCTGAACCCTGGATCAGCCTCAACAGACTCCACTCCCCTAATGGGTTTCTCTTTGAATAAATAATGCTTGGCTAGATTGTTATCTAGAGAAGTCCGAATTTTCCGAATAAATAATGGCAAACTAGTATTCAAGTATCGGTTCTCATAACTTCTCAAAGGGATAAACACTGGTAATGTATGTTTGAACACAAAGTATTTGGCCCTCTGTGGCGGGGCCGGTTTGACACTACTACTACTGCTGCTAGTGCCCACTCCGTTAATAATTTCATTATTATTATTATTTTCGTCACTATCATCCTGTTTAATGCGAAGAATGACAAAATGCGGGTGGTCAAATTTCCCGTTGGATAGTGGCATTTCAAACCGAATCCCTAGTCCATCATGGTCATGTAGTTTAAATAGTGAGACCCCGGTTAACCGGTTAATATTAATCTGCTGCAATTGACGTGACTTGGTTATTTTATCCTGAGCATTTGAAAGTAGTGTTTTGGTTTTATTCTTTTCATGAGAAGTAGTAGTTGTGGTGGTGGTGTTCCTTGCCTGTAGTGATTTCTTTCGCGATTCCAATCGTTCGCGTTCCAAACGCAGTTCTTCCAGTTTCTGCTCCTGGGCAAGTTTCTCCGACTTCAGCGCTAGTATATCCGTCTGGTACCTGTCTTTGATATCCATTTTAAATGTATCTTGATGTGGGATTTCTCGCGTTGGTATCGTGAAGGTTTAGATCAAGCTTATCACGCACACTCGCACACGCACGCACGCACTATAGCCACGAACACTAAACAACTTTAACGCGTAACCTTAACATGACACAGTAGATATTTCATTTTTATTCAGAGTGGAGAACCTCCTGTTTTTTGTTAAACCCACTACTCTTTCAGAGTACTTCCATTTTTTTCCAACTACTTTCCAGAGTACGGAGTACTCTTTTACTGTTGTTGTAAATTTCTATTTTGTTGCCTTATTTTTTTCCTTATAGAATTTGTATTTATTGGGTACTCAAAAAACAATGCCTGGGTCTGCTATCACAGAAGGGGTTGAGCTTTCTAATAGGAAGAGCAATGGCTCAACACCACTGTTACCGGTATCTGAGTCGTTTAACGACGTGGAGTTTGAAATGAAGAGTTTGAACGATATTGAAGATCACTCGGTTCGTCTTCCTGACCCTGCTGGCGGTGTAGGAGCTGGTTCTCCGATAAACAAGAACATCAGTTTGTCGCAGCTGTCTAATCACGATAGAATGAATTTTTACCTGCTGGTTATTTTGTACATGCTGCAAGGTGTTCCTGTAGGGTTGGCGTTTGGAAGCGTGCCGTTCTTGCTTAAATCCAAGCTCAGTTACGGTCAAGTAGGCATTTTCACGTTGGCCTCTTACCCTTACTCGCTGAAACTGCTTTGGAGTCCTATCGTTGACGGACTTTACTGGAAATCGTTTGGAAGACGCAAGAGCTGGATTATCCCCATTCAAACTGTGAGTTCGGTCATTTTGTTCTTGATTGGCTCTGTAATTGAGCCGTACATGGAAGACGCTGAGACCCATTTAGGCATTATCACTGCATTTTTCTTCACGTTGGTGTTTTTATGTGCTACCCAGGACATAGCTGTTGATGGCTGGGCACTGACTTTACTGAGCTCTCCTGCACTTTCATACGCATCTACTGCGCAGACAATTGGGCTGAATACCGGATACTTCATGTCATTTACAGTTTTTTTGGCGTTCAATTCTCCTGAATTTGCCAATAAGTATTTCAGATCCGTGCCTGGAGACGATGGACTGGTATCCCTAAGCGGGTACCTCAAGTTTTGGGCATTCATTTATTTGATTATGACCGTGCTTGTGGGATTATACAAGCGCGAAAAGGTTCATTTATTAGAGGAAAGAGATAATGGGATTATCAATGTATACAAAAAGATGTTCAAAGTGTTGCGGCTGAGCCATGTACAAACTATTATTGGAGTACACTTGGTTGCCAAAATAGCGTTTCAGGCTAACGAAGCGGTTACTAATTTGAAACTGTTGGAAAGAGGGTTATCCAAGGAGGACTTGGCTCTGACAGTGTTGATAGATTTCCCGTTTGAAATAATTTTCGGGTACTATGCTGCTAAATGGTCTACCGGTGACCGACCACTAGAGCCATGGCTCATGGCGTTTCTCGGTCGATTGGGGTACGCGTTCTTGGGCATGATGCTAGTGGTAATGTTCCCCAAGTCTGGCGAAGTCGGCATGGGGTACTTCTTACTGATCATTACCACTTATGTCATTGGTAGTTTCATGAGCACCATCCAGTTTGTTTGCATCAATGCGTTCCACACAAGAATCTCCGACCCTGCTATCGGTGGCACGTACATGACTACGCTGAACACTATATGCAACCTTGGAGGACAATGGCCCAGAATCATTGTTCTGTACGGAGTGGACTATTTCACCAGAGCTACGTGCACTTTACCAGAAACCTCCGAGGCCGTTGCAGTTGTGTCGTGTGGCACTGACGCAGGCAAGGCCCAGTGTAAAGACCTCAACGGGGTCTGCAATGTAGAAAGAGACGGGTACATGACCGTTAGCGTTATCTGTTTGACGATTGGCGTGTTTCTTTATCTATGGCTCAGAGTCAAAATGAGACGCTTAGAACGTTTGCCCATTAGCGCATGGAGAACATAGATTAATTAGAAAGAAAAACAAAAGTATTTACAAAGTAAATTATCATAATGTCTAAATGATTTAATTTTTATTATGTTTTTTGTGTGTGTGTTGATTATTTGCCAAGTTATGTGTGTGTTTATTATTTAAATGTAGAGGACTTCCTTGGCACCTTCGACAATGATCTCAGGAGTGGGGAATGCGAATTGTTCTAATTCAACGGCGTAAGGAGTAGGGACCTCAGCACCGGTGACTCTGAGAACAGGGGCATCAAGGTAATCAAAGGCCTCAGATTCACCGATCAAAGCGGCGATTTCTGAACCAACACCAAAAGCAGGGAACCCTGACTCGACGGTAATAAGTCTATTAGTTTTCTTGACACTCTCGACGATTGTGGGCACATCGAGGGGCTTGATAGTTCTCAAGTTGATGATTTCAGCTTCAACTCCGTATTTTTCCTTCAATATATCAGCGGCCTTCAATGAGTACTCAACGTTCTTGCTGTGAGTAGCAATGGTAACATCCTTACCAGCTCTCTCGATCTTGGCCTTACCCAGGGGCAAAACGAAATCGGGGCTCAAGACTTCAGGGCTGACCTCGAAAGACTCACCGTAAAGAATTTCATTTTCTAAGAATACAGTAACGTTAGGGTCTCTGATGGCGGCCTTGAGAAGACCCTTGCAGTCCTCGGCGCTGTAAGGAGAAACAACCTTCAACCCAGGAATGGAACCGTACCAGGCACTGTAATCCTGAGAATGCTGAGCAGCTACACCGGCAGCGGCACCGTTAGGACCTCTGAAAGTAACGTTACATTGCTGGGTACCACCAGACATGTAGTAAGTTTTGGCACCAGAGTTGATAATCTGGTCAATAGACTGCATGGCAAAATTGAAAGTCATAAACTCACAGATAGGAGTCAACCCAGCTAATGCAGCACCAACACAAAGACCAGTGAACCCCATTTCAGTAATAGGAGTATCTATAACTCTTCTCTCGCCGAATCTGTCCAAAAGACCTCTGGAAATCTTGTAAGCACCATTATATTGGGCAACTTCTTCACCCATAAGGAAAACATTTTCGTCTCTATCCATTTCCTCGGCCATTGCCTGGTTCAAAGCGTCTCTGACGGTAAGCTAAACACATGTTTGTTAGTATTTATTCAGTAAAAATTGGAAAAAAAGGGGGCTCATAGTGATGGTCTGTGTGTAATTTGTGTGTGTTTGAATGATCGGGTAATATCGGTATTATCGCCCAACAAAAGTTTATCCGGTAGGACCCCCGCTCGTAACGAAACAAAAGGACCCGATAGAAACCAAATCCAAAATACAAAAACCAATCCCAATGACCACATCAATTACCCTTGTAACGGTTGTTGCAATGCAGAGTGCAAACAGAGATAACAAAAATTGAACGCGCAAATGGTTAAAAACTTACAGTAGTAGGGCCAGCAGAAGAAGAAGCCTCTCTTTGGAAATCCATAGTTCTCATAGCTGCTCGGCGGCCAAGTTCACTGATAGATGCAACGGATCCAGCCTTGGGAGTCAAGACACGTCGTCCAGAGTTAGGAACGGCGACGCCGGAGCTCTTTCCGACAAGCTTTGAAGCTGCTCGTACGCTGGGAGTGAACTTCATTGTGTTTGGGTTAATTTTTCAATTTATAAAAAAAAAATTAGAAAGTAATGTTAACAACGATGATAGATAGAAATTTAAAGAGGGGTGCACTTTTCCGATTGAAATTTTATTTACCTAGTAGTAGTAGTAGTAGTAGTAGAATTAGTATGGGGGGGAATGGTAAAACCTCGGAGCACCAACTTTATTAGTACTACGTTACCCCGATTATTTAGTAGCTAGCTATGGTTACAACTAGTGCCAATTGGACGAACGTGAAATTCAAATGACCGTGAAATAAGCCCCTTTGGATGGGGGTCAAGGGTCAATGCGACGTATTTGGATTGATATATACGTTTAGAAATAGTATGGCTTGGAAATATAGTTTTTTCAAAACTACGTGAGAAGCAATTCCCTGGTTTTAGTGGATTTTGTTTTTGAAATATGAGTAAATTCAGTTCATATATACATTTACATGCACTACTTGCAGTAGTTTTTTCTCCCAAAATGTTGATTGCTTGTGATTCTTGTTTATATACATAATGTACTGTTTATCATATGATACGCCCAGATGAACCAATGTCCAAATCATACCCTAGTTTCTTTGCAGCCAAATGTAAGATATCCCAAAACTTTTCCACAATGACTTTGGCCATAGCCGAGCTTCGTCGTTTCGCCTTTGAAGCGCCAGACTCGTCGCCATCGTCGCCAAGGTCCTCGCGGATATTGTCTGATGCCAGGGGAAGAACGTTATCTGCAGCACTCAGACTTATAAATAGTGCGAATGGAATCAGCCATATGCATATTCCGAAAAACGATGCAATTTGGGAGAATGGCGCATGGGTAGGCCCCTTGTAGTCAGGGATCTCTCGTCGAATACTATACGGGGGAATAGAATCGTCGGAGAAGTTCCTGAACCATAAAATATGGTTCAAAATTGTCATGACACAACTTGATATAAATACTCCGCTGGTTAGCTGGATAAACGGGAACCGTTTGAGAGTCTGCAAGTAAGTAGCATTGCACGCTATACTGTACACGGTCAACCAAAATGAGAACCGGTCAAATACCCATAACAAAAGATGGATACATATAATGATCTGAATCAGTCGTGTAAGTAATTTTCTCGTGAAAACCGTGTGTTCTTCAACCTGTTCTGACAGATAGTATAACCCAGAGGCAATAGCCATAGTCAAGAACAGAAACGCGAAAACAGTCCCCACAATACCCAGAATTTGAAGAATCATCTTGAAAATTTCAACCTTTTTTTTTTCTATATCTTTCCCCAGGATCCGTATTTTTTTTTTCTTAGTCCAGCCAACTTGTTTTCTTGTAAATGAAAATTCAAATGAATATTCTTAACAGTATGAATAATTGTCAAAACACGCTCTAATATAGTAGTTTAACACTTTGCGCAGCGAACTTCGCCACGAAACCTTGCAGTAACGTTATTAAAGTAGACGTGTATGAATTAACTATAGTGTGAGATGTATATGGTACGTTGGACCATAATAAATAGGTAGTAGATCATCAGGTAAGCAGGTAAGCAGGGGTGAATTGAATTTTGACAATATAAACTACTTTGCACGTGACTCAGTAAATACAGATCATGTGACTTGGTAGCTGATAGATCACGTGACCAGATGACAAGAGCACGTGGGCGCATGATTTTAGGTTTCAGACATCGATTGCCTTGCTAGCTCAATCGGTAGAGCGTGTGACTCTTAAAGCTTGTTTTCTTGCAAGATTAAAGTCATCACAAGGTTGTGGGTTCGACCCCCACGTAGGGCTCTTTTTTTGCAATTTTTTTTGGCATTTTTAATTTGTAATTTATGAATTGTCTATTTGAAATTTGTTTTCTCTTTTTGCTTCATTATTATTTTTTTTTTCATTATTTTTTATTTTTTTTTCCACATTAGTCAGACACTCTTCTATTTTATGTAATTACTTCCAAGTGTACATGACGTAGTAGAAATAGGTGGGCACTTTTCCATAGTGCGAAAAAAAAAAAAAAAAGATCGGAGAAATGAAAATGGTTAACCGCACATTAAAGTTGTTTTAGTGCGGTGGTTGCAATTGTAAGCGCTGGTGGGTGGGTGCTGCTTGATCAAACCACTTCTTGTTATTATTATTATTATTATTATTATTATTATTGTAATAGTAATTTTATTAGGGGCTGCTCAGTGCGCTTCTCCATCTCTCTCCATTACGCACACCCGATAACCACCACTAACTAACTAACTACTAACTAACTAACGTTAACTAACTAACGTTAACTAACGAGCTTTCCCTTCCCTGCCTCTAAACATTTATTTTACCCCAATCCACTAGTGCTGTTGTTTATGTTATCCATTATCTCTAGTTCCATGAGTGGCTAGCTATTTTTGCATTTTTTGTTCCTCCAAGTAGCTACTTTTGGTTAACACAACAACAACTACTACCATTACTACTGTCACTATTACCACTGTTACTATTACTGTTACTACTGTTACTGTTGTCTTTTGAACAAAAGTATAATGACCGATTCAAGTGCGGGAGCTTCGGTTTTGTCAGACAAGCAAAAAAAGTCTTCTGAAGAACATACCCATGACTCTCACAGACATTCCTCGCATCTGCTGGGCAGCATCCCCCGTCCTGGCGAATTGCTCGGCGACATGAAAGAGCTGCTTAACCCTAGTAAGTCTATGGTATCCAATGGAGACCTGGACTGGGTCGTAAGGGGTAAAGGCCCTATACCTCTTGGCCATCGGTGTCACAAGAAAAAGGATACTGATAGCTCAGTGGAAAGTACTAATGGAAGCACTTCTGACTTGGCAAGCACTACAACTACTAATACCAGTACCGTCATCAGTCCTGTGTCTTCATCTTTGGATACTGCCATCACCAAAACCACCAGTAATAATAAAACTAACACTACTCCTCATACTACTACTACTGCCACCACCAATAGTGGTGGCTCTGACGGAAGCAGTGATTCAGATATGGGAGGTATGCCTTTGGGTCGGAGAGATACTGTCAGTATTGGTTCTTTGTCAAATAGACGTGATTCAAATCCAGATGTTTTGAATGGTAATCAAGGTTCCAAGCTGTCTCAGCAGATAAAAGAGTATGATCTCCATGAAATGGCTCCAATAAGAAGAGTTGTTTCTGACATTAGTGATGTTGTTCCTCCTTCAAAAAAGCATCAATGGTTCTCTTCACTGAGTTCCAAATTCGGCGGTGGTAACAATAATAATACTAATAATGCTAGCAATAACCATCATACTAGTACTACGCATGCTACAACAACCACCACCACCACCACCACCACTACTCCTACCACTACCACAACTACTACACCTATTAACACTACTAATAATAATGCATATCCAATTGATGCTGCTAAACTTCAATCTGCTAATCCATTCGATTCCAAGTCATCTCCTATGGCTATTCCCACTCAGCCTAGTCATGTTCTCTTGCCCATAAAAGAATCACAAGCCCTGTCGCCTAAATTGTCTACTGAGACTTCTGATGTTAGTGGGTTGCCTGGTGAGTCCGCTTCAAGTTACGGCAGCAGTGCTAATTCGCCCTCATCTCTGGGCAGATCTCCTAGCGGATCGGAGAAATCTACCGGGCTAATTGGTCGATTAAGGAAACTTTCTGTGCGCGGACCGTCTTCGCCTTATGAACCAGCTGGAGCTTTACATCATCCTAATAAAGATGTTCGAGTGGTTTTGAATAAAAACCCTCACCCGCATAAACCAAAACTAGAACAATTGGACGGAGTTTTGCCCAAAAAAGTTGGGTTTGCATTGGATGTCCTTGAAACTGACCCTCCTCAACAGATCCCGTCAAGATTCCCTAAACAAGGTAATATCACTTTCAATAACGGGTGCGCTTATAGACACGGCGTTATCAACCCTAATTACATGTTACCTCTGCATTACTCCCAGTGTGCCACTTCGGCCAGCAAAAGCGCTTACGATGCTGCTGTTCGGGTAGCCCACTCGTTGAAAAGCTCGGGCGGTGGTGTGTTCCGTACAAGGTCTAGCAGTAACCCTCCGTCGCCTATAGTGTGTGAAATTGACGACGGGGCTAACGGGTCTACTTTAAAACAAGTCAAGTCGCTTCAAATTGATACGCCGATGCAGAAATCTGGTCATTTGGGCAGCACCACAAACTTGGCAGCTATGAATAAGCCCGATGGTAATGGTGACGGTGGTGCTGCTGACGGTGATAATGAATCGGAATTGAATAAAGACGCTAGCTTTGAACAGATTTACACTAGGTGCTGTCACTTGAGAGAAATCTTGCCTATACCGGCTACTTTACGACAAATCAAAGCAGTGGCAACGTCCTCTATAATCCCAGTACTGAGAGTCATGAACCCCAAGCCCACGATGATTGAAATTTTGGCCTTTTCGGATTTCATTGGAATTGTACCGGTACAAGTGTTGATACTAGATGGGTTGCATTTGTCAAACGAAATGTGGAGAGTTCTGCTACGGTCATGTTTGAGAAATAAAAGCTTGCTCAAACTATTAATGAAAGATGTTGTGATGGATGTGATTGGATGGAGCATGTTTTGTGCATTTTTAAGTGAAAACGAGTCGGTACAGAAATTAGATTTATCAATTCGCAAAAAGTCAATTGAAAATGGTCGTCAGGACTATAACTGGGAATTATTTATTGAGGCTCTGGTCGCTCGAGGCGGTATTGATGAACTGTTACTCAATGGATGTTTGATAGATACCCAGACTTTGAGACGGTTATTGAAAGACGGATGCTCGCTGCGTACCAAACGGCTGGGGTTGGCATCTAATGACCTTGGTACCGATGATATCGCAAACATTGAAGCATGGGCTACTCAATGGTGTCATCCTCCTGAAAGCGTCTGTCAGGGTATAGACTTGGGCGGTAACGAATTACACGGTAACTCCTGGGACCATGCTAAGAAGATTATCGAGAACCCGGATCTTTTATATTTATCAGTCAATTCGTCTAACCTTACCTATGGTGAGAACGCTGCATTATTTAATGATGAATGGGCTGATAATTCCAATTTGCTGTTTGCTGATTTATCTGGTAATAAAGGGCTATTCCCAGAGTTTACTGATCAGTTGGCGACAATCTTACCCAAGCTGAAGAACCTTCGACGAATCCACTTGGACTCTAATGACCTCAGTACAAGAGACGCTATCAAGCTAGCGGAGGCATTTGCTTCGTGCTCCCGGTTAGTGCATGTTAGTATACTGGATAACCCTAGAATGGAGGTTTCTGCGTATGCCGCGTTGACGGCCGCGGTTCAGCTATCCTCGACCATTTACACTTTTGAATGCAACTATGACCTTGTTCCTCCGGGGATAAGCCATTTGCTATCATCGTATTGCGTGCGGAATATGGACAGCATCGTCTCTGGAAAACCTATAACCGATGCATCGGGACTGGATATCAACGATAAGGAAACAATGCTGAATCTGACAGAACATTTGGCGGATGCAGTCAAGAATATCCTCGATACTTATAGCGACGATGTTCAGTCTGTTAAACCCTTGACTGACGCTATGATCAAACGTGCCAAAGAATTACGAGTGGTGGTTGAAAACGATGCTAGAAAACTTATGGAACAGAAACAAAACGGAGACTACTCTATGAAGGATAGAGAACAGTTGGTCAAAATGTGTTTCCTTGATTGGAGTTTGACCAAAGTGGTTGATCAGTATGAACAAACTTTAGAAAACTCAAGTACCACTGCAAGTTCAACTGCTCCTCCAAGTATCGCCGTCACCGCTCCCACTATCACTACTACTTCTGCTACTACTGCTGTTGGTGCTGCTACTGCCGCCACTGCTACTGCTACCGAATCGGCACCTGGTTCGGATGTGGGGAACCACAGTGAAGCTAAACGGCCGTTGTACGAAGAGTTTTCTTCAGTCTTCAAGAGTCCTGTTCGTGTGAATTCTCCCTTGGTCGTGCCCAGTGATAACCACAGTAATCCTGACTTGAAGGTCGCTAGTGTCACCGATGAGGAACTGCCTCTCGCTAGAAACAGTTCGAGCTCGTCGTTACAGCTCAAGAGCCAGGAATCCGAAGAAGGTGCCTTACACAGGGTTAATACCTTTTTGCTCAACAGCCAAAGCGCTACCCCATCTAGAGACGAGGAAGATGGTCACCACAGCAACAAGGCCAAAAGTGATGAACTGCTGGGAGATTTCACCCCAAGTGGAGACGAAGTTCGTAAGATTTTGGTCAACACTAAGGGAGATTTAACTACCCCAGAATTATTAGAAAAACTTGGACACTTATCTCGGCCTGAACTTAGAAGGGTTCTTCTTGAGTCTATGGAAAATGCCGACGGGGATGAAAAGGACTTGGAACTGAAGAAAATCTGCTCCAATAATGCTACTTTTGATCTGGTGCTTGATAATTATTCAGGGGGGGATTCCAAAACTGATGACGACGACGACGATGACGAGGAGGAGGATGACGAGGACGACAAATAGAGAAACTGATTTAAAATGGATTGATTCCATTTTGGGTGTTTTTTCGCCTTACCTGTGTTTTGTTTTGTAATACTATTATATTAATTAATTTATTGAAATATTCGTCTAAAATAACTTTGCGGGCGGTTGATTTTTCGTGTAAAAACCCATCCATTTTCTTATCCGCCCTGTTCCCCCACGATAACGAAACAGGAAATCAAATTGATCTTTTAATTCTTTCTTTTTTTTTTGCTTTTTGGGGACACGTAATCTTTAGAGTTTCCCGCCTATCCTTGCACTTCATTGAGCTCCTGGAATGGCTGGTAGATTGACAATTTGGGGAATACCTCGTAAAGTCTATTCGGTATAACCTAACATGTCAGATCATGGTGCATGGGACATTGTGTACACACACGTACCAACAACCCTCACAGTTATCTCTCTCTGCACAGATCGATCTGTGATCAAAGTTTATATACACCAGTACATACACCATCGGAGCACGAGGGGAAAAACACGACGACGCATGTCGAATACCAACACACTCTGCGCATCTGCAGGCTTTACGTTGGTTGGGCAAGTACTTGAGTCGGTTGGCGTCGAAACAACAAGCGACTCCTTAGGACATTAGTATACTTTTTCTCCTTTATTTACCTGGGTATTTTCTTCTTCTTATCCTTTTTTTCTTCATTTCCCTCCTTTAGATCTCTCCTTTTTATCTTATATTTGGTTGGCTCGTTTCTCGACCTCTCCCTTTGACTAGCAAGCAATAATGGCATCTAACAACCCCGACGACGATGACCACGATCACAATGCCAGTCTTTTTGTCGGCCGGTTCTGGACACCTGACTATACCCGCGGAGTAGATACCCTGTTCCAGAAAATCGTGCAAGGGTGCAGGGAAAACGACGAAATTCTCCTCATGGTCGATGATAGGATTTCCTTGGAGCGGCATTTTGCAAAGGGTCTGTTACAGTTCCCAGTATCGCATGCGCCCAGAACTGAAGGGTTCGATAGAGATACAGGTGCCACGTTGAAACAGGCCTACACTTCGTTTCTGGACGAGGCAGCGCGCCACGGTCGCGTGCACATTGGCGTGGCGACCGATCTGGAGGAAAACGTGCAGCTACCGCTATCGTCGTGGACAGACCGCCACGAAGTGCGGGTGCACGAGATGCAAGCAGTGATAAAATCAAAGATAAAGGCGTACGAAAGGGCCGAGCTTGATGTCAAAAAAATTCAACAAAAGTACTATGCGAAATCTAGACAGTACGAGGAAGCTGAGGCTATACCCCGTATCTCTGAGCCTGACGATAAAGGGTCGTCGTTCGATGACAGATCAACTTTGGTTAACGACAACGATAACGATAACAATAGTGAATCTTCCACGCCTATACTATCTCCTTCAAGTGGTAGTAGTTCGTCAATTGACCTCGGTAAACGGCGCTCGACCAAGCAAGTGTCGTTCAAAATCGGCGACGCTACCTATCTTCCTGATGCAATGGCCAAGCTGCTTAAAGATATGACCAAGGATATCCCCCGAACAGATTACCGCAAGTCTGTGTTCTTTGGCGTGTATAATAACGTCTCTACGGGTTACGATATTGCGCTTTGGGCAAGACGCAGGTTCCCCAATTATAATGTGCAACGGGCAGAAAAATTCGGCCAAGCACTGTTAGACCACGGGTTCATTAAATCTTTACAAGTAGGTAGCCCCAAATTTGTCAATTCCAGTACCTGGTACTACCAATGGCAACCGTTAGCGCTAGACTTCTCTCTGACGAACGATAGTCGGACAGAGGTGGAGGATACCCAGTCTATGGAAATTAATGAGCCTGAAGAACGGCAAGACGAACAGACAGTCAGTGCAACTACCCGTAAGGTTTCCGGGTACATATCTGGGTTCATAACCCATACACTGAGATCTGAAAGGGACCCTGAAGAATTGAAACTTGAGGTTGCCAGTTTGGACTCTGAGTATAAGATGAAAATTCTCGAGTTGGACCAGTTACGATGTGATTTGGATCTGACGATTTACGATTCATTTAACAAGCTTGAAAAATACGAGCTGGAACGGTTCAAAGTCCTGAAATCGTACTTGAAACGGTACGCGCACATTACCCAGACTAATATAGAAGTATCCAAGCTTATCAATGAGAGGCTGACTTTATACGGCGAGATGGTTAACCCTGAGGGTGACTTACAAGTTATCGCAGAAGACTACAAAGTCGGTCCGTTTTCTCCCAAATCAGTACCTTACCAGAATTTCAAGCACAATTCGACCATAATACAGACTTTTGGCGTTGATTTAGAATCAAGTGCGTTTTTCCCCAGAATTGTGTTACAGTTTTTCAGGAATAATATCAAAACCATTGACCCTTGGGTCAGTTCTCCTTCCTTGTCGGAAGTTTACATGCTGCGTAACCAGATCAATACCGGCGGCCAGTTCGACGCGGCCAAGATCTTTGCATTTTTTGCTCCAGAGATCATCGTGGGGTGTTTCAAACAGTACCTTTTAGAGTTACCAGACTCAGTGGTATCATTCACCATCTACGACCTTTTGAAGACTATCTATGCTACTGCAGATGAGTCTGATCGAATTGAAAAAGTGTGCAATGGGCTATGCCAACTACCACGGAAATCTATCAATGTGCTAGATGATATTGTCAAGTACTTGGTGACGCTGTGCCATGACGACGACGATGATGATAATGATACAAATATTACCAAAATATCGACAGCAGTAGGCCCCTTGCTGCTGCGTCCAAGGGTAAGCTCTATTGCGCTCATGACAGACAAAATGCCCTCCAAACTGCTGCACGACCTTATCAAAGACCACGATAAGATTTTCACGGCCGTTTACGCGACGCTGAACAACCATTCGCGTAACCGCGCCGTGAGTAACTCAGAAGCGAGCCGTAGAGAGCTTATCGAGGCAAGGAACCGTCAGCTGCTGGGCCAGTCGTCACCGCCGTCCGAGGGGTCTGCCTCACTCACAGCATCAGCCGCCGGTGCAGCATCAGCATCAGCATCAGCAGCCCACCACCGCGACTCGAGCCCCACTGCGAGCACGTCAAGAGACAGCAACGGGCTGCTGCCGTTCAGTCTTTCGCCGTCGTCAGGGTTATCGCCTACGAGAACCAGATCGCCTCGCGCTAGGATATCCTCCAACGTGATGCCCGTGCCCGGAGCGTTGCTGGTCACGCCGCCCGCCGCGCACGTATCGCCTACCCGCTCGATACCGCTCACGTCGTCGTCTCCAGCGTCGCCCACGCGGGGGTCACCGCGGTCCGTGCACGGGTCACCTCTGCGTGGGTCCCCTCGGTCTCCTATGCGCGAGTCTCTGGTATTTGTCGGTGGGTCGCCCACTGCAGACGTCTCCAGCGTGGACGAGTAAAACACACTTAAAACTATGCATCATGTACAATTTTATTTATATATTATATATTTACACTTGGACACCTATTATCTCCTCGAATAGTTTCTGGCAGGGTACTTTGGCGTTCAGCTTCGCGCACAGCAGGAACGCGCCGCTGAGCTTTCGGTGCAGCCCGTACGTCTCCTCGGGCGGCGGCGTGAGCCGTTCTCTCAGCATGAGCCCTATGTTAGTCCTGACCCGTTCCGTGACCGTCTGGCTGGAGAAATCGTAGTCCCTTCCGTGGTTGTTGTTATCGCTGAAGGGCTCGCCGAGCACTATGATCGAGTCAATGTGCGCCTGGAGCATTGCGGGCGACTCGAGCCCTGTAAGGTACCCCAGTTTCAGCGAGTACTCCTCGCACGCCTTGCGGTCTTTCCTGACGGCTGCACGGAGCACCTGGAGATAGTTGTGGATGAACTCGTCGTCGTACCCTCTGGCCGCGCCGAAATCAAGCAGCTCGATCTTGCGCGTCTTGTCGTTGTATAGGAAATTCGCCCAGTTGGGGTCGGTCTGCATGTACTTGAACTTGCCAATCTCTAGCAAGCACAGTCGCATGATGTTCGTGGCGATCCAGTTCTTGGTCTCTTGGTCCCACTCGCCCTTGGTGATCTCCGTGCCGGACATGTACTCCATCGTGAGAACCTGCTCCGTCGAGACGTTGTGGTACACCTCTGGCACGGCAAAGTTCTCGTCGTCTTTCAGCAGGTCTCTGAACGTGTCAACTGCGGCGGACTCGCGCAGGTAGTCGCACTCCCATTTCAGCTCGAGCCTCGCGTTGTCGATGGTCTTGTCGAGAAACAGACCCTCGGGCAAAAACCGCGACGCAGTCAGCAGCAACATGAGGTTGTTCAGGTCGGAATCAATACTATTGGCCACGCCGGGGTACTGGATCTTTACCGCGACTTTCTTGTACCCGTCAAGCAGCACTGCCTTGTGTACCTGTCCTATAGACGCAGCGGCAATAGGGTACATGTCAAACGAGGAAAAATAGTCGCTTTGCCAGTTCTTGCCCAGTTGGCGCGACATGACCGCGTTCAGCTGTCCCTGGGGCATGTAGTTTGCATTGTTCTGTACCCTCGACAGCACCTGCTGTATCTCCGGCGGAAGCACTTTCTGGTCCTGAAACGAGATCAGTTGTCCAATTTTCAGCGCAGCGCCGCGCATCATTGAGAGCTTTTTGACCATTTTTTCAAGATTGGCCGGCGACATCAGCACCGATCCAGACGACTCGCCGCCGCCGCTGATGTTCCGCTTAACGGTCTCTGACAGAACGTTGAACCCTAGTCCAGCGGCAAGCGACCCAAAATGAAGCAGCCGCTCAAACCGGCTCGACGGCACGGCAGACGTCTCCATGCGGAAATCGCGTTCTTGCGCATCGCGGTCGAGGTTCTTGTCGGACGGCGGTTTGTTCGCCGTTGAGTACTGTCGGCGCGACATGTAGTGGATACCAGCCTTGCCTGAACCAGTTTTGGGCCCTGGTTGTGGTCTAGGTCGTGGCTGGCCGCCGGCCACGGGGTAAGTTATGGGCCCAGCGTTGCCTATCCCCAGCAACTCGTTCCGTTTCCTCGCAAGGTCTCTGACGACCGAAGAAGTTTCAACCGCGCGGCTGTAGCCGGCTTTCTCCAGCTGGAATGTCTTGCATGCTACCTCGCATACGGCCTTGGAGACCAAAAGAGCATCGTAAGCTCTCTGTCCAATGGTAGGCATTGCCCTTGCGTGTGGTTTGCTTGTATGGGAAAGTTGAATGGTCGACCAAAGCTATAGCTGGCAGATCTGGATTATCGAGATCGAGGAATGATGGGGTGGGTTGGTGGAAATAGAGACTTTACAATGATACGTTTATTTGGTTTCTATAGTGATAATTTAGCAAGATGACGTCAAAATTAGATGAAACTTTCAACGGCATTTTTTGAAAGTCTTGCTTTCGTTCAATTGAGTCAATTTTTGTACATTGTAATAAGGTGTAATTGAAATGTATATGGTACCAGTTTCATGGTTGTAGATTGTTTTCTCGTAGCGCTATTTGGCAGAATTGAAAATTAAAATGGGGGCTATCATTAATTTATGAATTGTCCTTTAGATCACTATATGCTTTTGATTGGATTGATAGATTGAGGCCCAAGAAGAATTAAATACTTATACAAACAAAACATATGCAATACAATTGAACAGTACTTTCCAATTTAGGTAAATATAATTGAATTATTATTGGTAAATTAGCTACAATGGCAGATTGAGAGTGGGTTCTCATATAAGTACGATAATACTATAGCACACGAATCCAATGGAATTAACTAAATAAGACAATTGACTGTATTTCAAAAGATAACCAAGTTTCCACCAAATTGCTGCTATCCATTCTTCAAATGCAAACGTGATACCCGTGTAATGATACCCTTATAGTGGAGATACAAACGGCTGGCGGTGTGGACGATAGTGTGATCCAGATCGCCGATCACCGATTAAAGTAAAGGCCAAAAAAAAAAAAAAAAATATTTTATAAAAATTTCAACATCGCGGTATATTTTGATCTGTTATACTTGTTCAAAGGTCTCCAAATGTCACCAGAAGAAAGAGCAAGCAAGAGACAAAAATCCGAAGAGGATAAACCCTCTAACGGTAACCCGTACCTGGCTCATTTAGATGAGGAGGAGGGTAAATCCGATGATAAACCTGCATCCACGCCAACGACGATTTTGTCAAGTTTCAAGCGACATGAGACTACCGCCGAAGAGGCCAGAAAAGCCGAGGATGGGCCCTTGAACCCCTTTAACGGGAAAGAGCTCAGCGAGTCATATTTCAAGATTCTCAAAGTGCGAAGAGACTTGCCCGTGCACGCGCAGCGTGAGGAGTTCCTCAAGATGTTCCACTCTACCCAGATTATGGTATTTGTTGGTGAAACTGGTTCAGGTAAAACCACCCAGGTACCACAGTTTGTTGCATATGACGACCTCCCGCACGTCGAGGGTAAACAGATTGCGTGTACCCAGCCGCGAAGGGTCGCCGCCATGTCTGTGGCCAAGCGTGTTGCCGACGAAATGGACGTCAAGCTCGGCGAAGAGGTCGGTTACAGTATCAGATTTGAAGATCGTACCAGCGATAAGACTTTCCTCAAGTACATGACTGACGGTATGTTGTTGCGTGAGGCTATGAACGACCCTAACTTGGAACGATACAGTTGTATCATGCTCGATGAAGCACACGAAAGAACGCTTGCGACTGATATTCTGATGGGATTACTCAAGGAAGTTTTGGAACGACGCAAAGATCTAAAAGTCATTGTCATGTCTGCTACTTTAGATGCTGAGAAGTTCCAGGAGTACTTCAACAATGCTCCATTGCTGGTTGTGCCCGGTAGAACCCATCCGGTCGAGATCTACTACACACCGGAGTACCAGAAGGATTACTTGGAGTCAGCAATCAGAACAGTGCTGCAAATCCACGCCACAGAGGAGGAAGGAGATATTTTATTATTTTTAACCGGTGAAGAGGAAATCGAAGACGCATGCAGGAAAATATCGCTAGAGGCCGATGAACTGATTAGAGAAATCAATTGTGGGCCCTTGAAAGTGTACCCATTGTACGGGTCCTTACCACCGGCGCAGCAGTCAAAGATTTTTGACCCCGCACCGGGTCCCATCAAGCCTGGAGGACCACCAGGAAGGAAAGTTGTTATCAGTACAAACATTGCCGAGACTTCGTTGACTATCGATGGGATAGTGTACGTTGTTGATCCGGGGTTCTCTAAGCAGAAAGTATACAATCCTCGTATCCGGGTTGAATCACTGCTGGTAGCACCAATTTCCAAAGCATCAGCACAGCAGAGAGCCGGTCGAGCTGGTCGTACGCGACCGGGGAAATGTTTCAGGCTATACACGGAAGAAGCATACAAGAAAGAACTGAACGAGCAGAGTTATCCGGAAATCCTGAGAACCAATCTTGCCAACACGGTTTTAGAGTTGAAAAAGCTCGGTATTGACGATTTGGTTCATTTCGATTTCATGGACCCTCCTGCGCCGGAAACCATGATGAGAGCTTTGGAGGAACTTAATTATTTGAAGTGCATTGACGATGAAGGCGAGTTGACCCAGCTGGGCAGAACTGCTTCAGAGTTCCCGCTAGACCCAATGCTTTCAGTGATGCTGATCCGGTCACCTAATTATTATTGTTCCAACGAGATGCTGTCACTTGCCGCGATGCTCAGTGTACCCAGTGTTTTCGTACGACCAAACAATGCCAAAAAGCAAGCTGACGAGATGAAAAACCTGTTTGCGCACCCTGACGGCGACCACTTGACACTGTTGAACGTTTACCACGGGTTCAAATCGCCCGAGGCCCAGGAGGATTTATCCAACTGGTGTTACCAACACTACCTCTCATACCGAAGTTTGCTCAGTGCAGACAGTGTCCGAAGACAATTGAGTCGAATAATGGAGAAAAATGGACTGGAACTACTGAGTACACCTTACGAGGACAGACATTACTACGACAATATCAGAAAAGCGCTAGTTTCAGGGTACTTCATGCAAGCAGTGAAGAAAATGAGCTCCACCAAAGCATACATCACTGTCAGAGATAACCAAGAGGTTCTTGTTCACCCTAGCAGCGTGTTGGGTCAAGACAACGAGTGGCTCATTTACCACGAGTTTGTGTTAACCACCAAGAACTATATCCGAACGGTGACAGCCGTACGCCCCGAATGGTTACTGGAAATCGCACCCGAGTACTACGATATCGAGCAAATGCGGATCAACGGTAACCACGATGTTCGCATGGGGCTAGAAAGAGTTCAACAAAAGATTTCCAAGTCGAAAGACAAAAAGAAAAGAAAGTAGAGAAAAAAAAAGTATCATGTAACACCTAGAACTAATGTCATTATTAAGAATAATAATAGTAACAATAATAAGAATAATAGAAACATTCAAAAAGAAACAATTTTTACAAATGACCAACACCCCCTTGCCAGGGAAAGGCAAGATTATTAATATGGCTTACGTGAGATACATGATGGTGATTTGGAAAAAAAAAAATGGGTATTTGCATTTACCGGCCGGCGTATGTACAGTGAAGCGCACGTCATAGTTGTAATATAGTGTCGTCGGCGAAAGATCTTGTAAGGTTAAAACCAGAAGCAAGAAGAGCGTTGCACGGTTATTAACCAGCGTTACTAAGTAAATTTGCTAGTTAACTAGTTAGCTAATTACCTAGCAAAACAATCGCCGGGGTTGTGCACTATAACATGCTGGTAAAAAGTGTGTAGGCACGGATATATAAGGCCTAAAGCCGATCAGCTCAACAACATTCTTTCTTTCCCTCTTCTTTCCCTAACCTTCTGGTGAATTTCAACACTTTTGGGTATCTTTTAGCCAATTTTTATTTCCTGCTAATCTGTTTTTGAAGAAAAGAACTGCATCATGTCTGCTGTGTAAGTTGCAATCTCCGGTTTGTTCTAATTATGTTTGTTTGTTTGTTTTTTGCTTGTTCTATTTGGTTCTTTAAAGGGTTTTTGCTGTTGTAACGGATCCGGGGCTATGAAACCGGCTTTCTAAAGTGGGAGTTTGAAAAAGCATTGGTACTTTTAGTACAACTACGCGACACACAGCCAATGCTACGCATTGACTCAATTCGTCTGATTAATAATAATAATAATAATATTGTTGTTTCATTATTGTTGTTGTTATTCTTCTTCTTCTCTTCTTCTCTTTTGCCAGTTTCCAATGGCGAAGAAAATTGTGGGTTTCCCACGGGTTTTAGCTGGCCGGGTTCGGTTGTGCGTGGCTGTTGGTGTTTGTGTGTTGTGTGTGTGCGTGGGTGAAGAGCGTGGGTGCGTGCGTGAGCGATCGAGTGCGGAGGGGTCTCCGGATCACATCTGTCCGAGTGTAATTTCTTCTTCTTCTTCTTCTTCTTTCTTTTCTCTTCTTGCTTTGGGTGTTGGTGTTGGTAATGCTGGGTGGTGGTGGCTGTTGACTAGATCGAGATGATTAATCAGTGGCCGCCGCACTTAGTGCTAGCAGCACAGTAGTACATTAGCATCTTCAGTACTAGCAGCAGCAGTAGCAGCAGCAGCAGTACATCAGTATAGGCAGCAGCAGCAGCAGCAGCAGCAGCAGCAGCAGCAGCGCTACTATTAGCGCACTCTTCTTTTAGCCTCTCCTTTCTTCACACCCCCCCCCCCCCCCCCCCCCCCCCCCCCCCCCCCCTTTTCCCTTAACCAACATCTGATCTTCGGCGTGGTGATCGTCCACGTTGTTTCTGGGTCAGCCAAGGTTTGCGTGCGTTAAAGTGTGGGAGAGGAGAAGCGTTAAGAGTGGGGTTCTATTGCCTGCTACCACCACTGCTACTGTTTACTACTACTACTACTACTACTACTACTACTACTACTACTGCTATTGTTACTTCTGGGGTTGCCAATTGTTGCCAATTGCTGATGATACTGAGGGATTGGCCTGTTTGATTTTTTTCAAATGGGTTTTTTTTTTCCTTCTCTCTCTTCTAATTGGGGGTTTTTTTTTCTCTTCACCCGGCAATGCCGGAGAAATTGAAATTGAAATTAATTGAGACCTTTTTTAGTAGCACATTTCGCCGTAAGGTCGTGTTCATTATCCACCACTATCATCGTTGTCATCACCACCACCCATATGACCATCATCATATGATGATTTGGGGTGATTATCTCCGACTACGTGATTTTTCTGCTGCCTTTTGCCCTCGAAAACAACCTCCCCCACGGACGCACCTGCCCACCCCCACTTTAAACTTTATCCGGTTATTATTACTCAACCCTCGATCGATCGCTTTATAAATGCCTCTGCTTCCGCTTGGACCTGATCATATTTATCCGGTGTACTTCGGCTTTTCTTTAAAGATACCAAAGAACATCTTAATTATTCTACTCTCCCCCTCCCCCTTACTAAAAAAAAATACTCCGTCTCCGGATTAATTTTTTTTTATTACTGTATCATATTTTAATATTCTAACATGAGTGCTAGTGGTGATATCGGACTTATCGGTTTGGCCGTTATGGGTCAGAACTTGATCCTTAACGCTGCTGACCACGGTTACACCGTCGTTGCCTACAACCGAACTGTTTCCAAGGTCGACCATTTCTTGGCCAACGAAGCTAAGGGTAAGAGCATTGTCGGTGCCCACTCCGTCAAGGAGCTCGCCGAGAAGCTCAAGAAGCCCAGAAGAGTTATTCTGCTCGTCAAGGCTGGCCCTGCCGTCGACTCTTTCATTGAACAATTACTCGAGTACTTTGAGGAAGGTGATATCATCATCGACGGTGGTAACTCTCACTTCCCCGACTCCAACAGAAGATACGAGGAACTCAAGAAGAAGGGTATTCTCTTCGTCGGTTCCGGTGTCTCTGGTGGTGAAGAAGGTGCCAGAAACGGTCCTTCTTTGATGCCCGGTGGTCACCCCGACGCCTGGCCCCACATCAAGGCCATCTTCCAGGACATTGCCGCCAAGTCTGACGGTGAGCCATGCTGCGACTGGGTCGGACCCGCCGGTGCCGGTCACTACGTCAAGATGGTCCACAACGGTATCGAGTACGGTGACATGCAATTGATCAGTGAAGCTTACGATATCTTGAAGAGAGGTGCCGGTTTCACCGATTCCGAAATCGCCGACGTCTTCACCACCTGGAACAAGGGTGTTTTGGACTCTTACTTGATTGAGATCACCAGAGATATCCTCAAGTACAACGACCCCGCCGACGGAACTCCTCTCGTTGAGAAGATCTTGGATTCCGCTGGTCAAAAGGGTACCGGTAAGTGGACCGCCATCAACGCTCTTGATCTCGGTACCCCCGTCACTTTGATCGGTGAAGCCGTCTTCGCCAGATGTCTTTCTTCCATCAAGGGTGAACGTGTCACTGCCTCCAAGCAGTTGGCCGGCCCCGTCCCCGCCGGTAAGTTGTCCGGTGACAGACAACAGTTTGTCGATGACCTCGAACAAGCTCTTTACGCCTCCAAGATTATCTCTTACGCCCAAGGTTTCATGCTTATCCGTGAAGCCGGTAAGGAGTACGGCTGGGAACTCAACAACGCCGGTATCGCTCTTATGTGGAGAGGTGGTTGTATCATCCGATCTGTTTTCCTCGGTGAAATCACCAAGGCTTACAGACAGAACCCTCAATTGGAGAACCTCTTGTTCCACCCCTTCTTCAACGATGCTATCGCTAAGGCCCAAAAGGGATGGAGAGCTACCTTGGCTTCCGCCGTTAACATGGGTATCCCAACCCCTGCTTTCTCTACCGCTTTGTCTTTCTACGACGGTTTGAGATCTGCCAGACTCCCTGCTAACTTGATCCAGGCCCAACGTGATTACTTCGGTGCCCACACTTTCCGTGTCTTGCCCGAAGCCGCTAGCAAGACCTTGCCCGAAGGACAGGATATCCACATCAACTGGACCGGTCGTGGTGGTGACGTTTCTGCTTCCACTTACTCTGCTTAAACACCTTACACAAAAAAAAATATTCATATTAACCACTCTATTTTTTTTTCCCCCTCTCGCAAATAGTAATACGTATTTGTAGTAAGTGATAATTGGAAAATATATTAAAAAAAAAAAAAAAAAACACACACACACACACAGTACTCACTACCATTATTAAATAATTTAATTACTTGTATTCAAAGTTCATTGATAATACAGCGTTAATAACATCATCTGAAGTAAGAATCACTTTTTTAGTACCATCGATGAACTTGAGGTTTTCCAGAGCTTGCTGGTACTTTTCACCTTGAACAACTACAAACGTAGGCATCTCCGACCCAGACGACGATGATCCATTGCTACCGGGTACTTTAGACTGCGGTAACGTCAGAGAGTACGGCGATTTGGGTTTGGACGCATCGAGCCTTACGCTAGGTTTATCAGCCCCGTTGGCAAGCACGATCTCATCAAACACGTCTACGCCGCCCTTGATGTTCGTGAAAACGCAGAAAACGCATCCTTTGAACAGTTTCCCCTTGGTTTTCTTGAACCGTTTCGCGGCCGCTTTGAGCCGGGCATCCGCGCTGAACAGCGAGAACTTGTCGGGAACAGGGTAAATGATCTTGGATTCCTTGATGCATTCGTCAAGGTACGTTGGTAACGCTAAATCACTGGCCTTGCCCATCCCGCACAAGAACTTTTTCGTTCGCACGACTTTGGGAGCTACCAGCACTTCGGCGCGCGACGCGTCTTCGACTATCCTGATACCCAGTTTCTGTAGTTTACGCGTAGGCAGTGTCTCGTCCACCCCAGTAACACATACCGCGAGCTTGGTTTTGGCCCCAGGGTCGTTCTCTTTCCCCACAGATACGGCTGGCGACGCTGACTTGGATGTGCTTTTACGGTTAGAGCCTTGCTTGCCGGCAGGTTTGCTCGCAGCAGGCTCAGGCGTTTGCTGTTTCTTCTCCTTCTCCTTTGCACCTTCAAGAGCCTCTTTTTCGGTACGCGCCCGTTTGGCCCGCTCCGCTTGTTCCTCTTCAGCAAGCTTGGGCGGGTGCTTGTTGTGCCGCTTCTTCTGGTACTCCAGCTCGATCGGCATCGTCTTGTGCAGTATCGCCGTGGCCTTTTCTTTGGCAGCACGCGTGCTTCTGCGTATACTGACATCTGTCAAGATCTGTCTATCAGGAGTAGCATGCACCGTAGTATCTATAACATTAATATCATCCGCTTGGTCATTAGATTCATCCATTTTGTTAGATTCACCATTTTCAATAGTTTCATCAACTTTGCTAGTTTCATCAACTTCAGCTTCACCAACTTCAGCTTCACCAACTTCAGCTTCACCAACTTCAGCTTCACCAACTTCAGCTTCATCCATTTTATCAGCTTCATCAACTTCATTAGCTTCATCAACTTCATTAGCTTCATCAACTTCGTTATCATTACCTGTATCACCATTGCGAGTTTCCTCGGGTGTTTCTCTGGGACTTGACGTGTTTAGGTCAGGGAAAACTGCCTTCGAAACTGACGAGCCGTTTCTATCTGTAGTAGAGACATTTTCTATAGCTGCAACGGACGATTCGATCACAGGAGTGTGCCACGTCTCAGCGGTAGAGGGCAACGAGGGGATATCTTGCTGGTCTCTGTAGAAATCCTGTAAAACATTAGGATCCAAGGGAGTTCGTCCTACAAGTAGCTCGAGATCCAGTTTAGGCGGCAGCGAAGAGTACCTTCTCAGGGACACCGGCTGCAACTCCCATGACGCATACGACTCTTCTAGCCACAGATGGTTAATCACGGGGATATTCCAAGCCTTTGCACCCCGGTACTTTTCGCTCGACGAGTGTGCTGCTATCAGATGCGTTGTCTGGGCTTTGACCAGTTTCCGCGAAAAAGTCGCGCCCATGGCCTCTACCAGCAACTCAATGAACTTTCGCGCGTACCCGGAGTAGTTCGTCACAGCTATGACACAGTTACGAGCACCGGGCAACCCCGTGGAAACTAAGGGGTAATGCAACAGATCCTTGAGCGGATTACTCCATTTCGCGTTCAGCGCCATGCAAAACAGCCACGCCAAATTACCCACGTCTTTGCCAGACAGCGACGCAGCAATGTACCCTTGTCCTGCGCGCCACTTGCCCACGTACACATCAGCCTCTGCAACCGTGTCCACTACACTACCAGAGTTCTGCTTGATCAAGCACCTGACTGCGTATGCAATGTTCTCCGTCATGTCGAGGTCGTCAGCAAGGTAGAACGACTTTCCCGTGAATATGTCGCTCCGCCTGATCTCTGACATGTCAACGTCTCTGTCCTCGTTTCCGTTTCCGTTTCCGTCACCGTCGTCGTCGTCCCCGTCATCTGCCTGGTTGTAGAACTCGTACGGGGTGAGATGCTTGCCCAGCTTGAGCACATTGGGCTCGGGGAACGCGTAGGGGCTATCGTCGACGAGCTTCTTCTTCATGATACACGCGCTGATCCACTCGGGCAGCACAATCTTGATACCGTGCTCGATAGCTGTGCGGATCTTGGGCGACGAAGGGTCCATGTCTCTAGCACACAGATGCGTCGTGTAGGTCGTGAGGACATCGGAGTACTGGCCGCCGTACGTGTAAACAGCGTCGTTCAGCGCGTCCTTGTCCCCGTTAATTATCCCCGTAGTGCATATCATGATAGACGACAGGAAATACTTGGGGTCGGGAGAGTAGCTCTGGGTAGGTACCAGTTTGCCAACCTCGATGCATTTCTGGACCCAGCCAGGTGTCACCACCGTCGTCATCTGGGCAGCCATCTTCTCGTGGTCAGGAAAGTCAACACTCTTGGCTATAACTATCACATGCTGGGAAAATATCTCATCTTTAAAGAACATCGCAGGAGCCTTTTCCGCTCCATGGTTCAGCAGAACCGTTTGAAGCTGTTTCCTCTAGTTAGACATGTTGGACTGATGGCAAAAAGATACATGTATACAAAACACCAAACAAAACGAACAAATCTATCGCTTATAGCACAGTTCCACTTACTTTATCTTCCTCTTTCTTGGAGATATCTGGAGACTTCACGATCCAGAAAACGACATTATCAAAAATTTCTGGCATTTTCGGTCGGTTGGAAGCTGGGGAAAGTTATCAGCAAGGACACAAAAAAAAAGAGATTTGACCTCTTTTTGAGACGCGATCGGTAACGCGCTCTGGGCCTTTTCGCGAAGCTGTAAAGTGGAATCCAGCCTATGAGATGGTGCTAACTTTAAATTAATTAATGCACAGCCGTACCTTAAGTGTATAAAGGTTGATCTAGATCTTTCATTATCATTTAGATTTATGACTTTTCATGCTGGCTTGAATGATTTCACAGTATCGTCTCCAAGAACACAAATAATCCAGTTTACGGTATTAGCAGTAATATGCATCAATTAACTATATATATATATATTGTTAAACAAAAGAAATCTGGACTCATTTTGAACCGGTCTTATGAGACAAAAGCTGCTGCTGCTACCCCTAAAATAGGGATGAGTGCCACTACAAGCGAGGGCCATATATAGTTACCACTGTTAGAATTGGACCCAGTTGTTACGGACTCTGCGACAATTGCCTGGTGACGTGACTGGGAAGCCGCGGCTGCTTCTCTCGAGGACACAGTGCCACTTGCTGCGGCATTGGGTCCCTTTTTGGCACCACCAGTGGCCGTTGCACTTTTGGCGGTAGCGGCCCTTTTGGTGGCAGTAGAGGAGGACGAAGAAGCAGTGGTCGACTTATCCGATAGCCTACTGACATCTTTTGTGGTTTTTTTATCGTTCTTGGATTTGGTGCTGATCTTCTTTTTAGACGTCGACACTTTGGATACGTCCTGGTACGAGGTCCGGTCCCCGTCGCCTCCTGCTCCGTTCATGTGGGTAGGCATAATCTGGGACGCATCTGCAATGTTGCTGTCGTCGTCGCCTCCAATGGCTAGGTTGTACCCGACCGCCTGGAAGGACTCGAGAACGTAGTCCTGGTCGACTACCTTGACGTCGTCCGCAAGCGCAGCCTCGTCGCTATAAATATACGCCTTTGATCCCTCTACGGACGCATCTGAAGGAGGGTCGTAGCACTCAATTGAAACGTCCTGGATTGTCGCGTAGAGGTACCCTGGGTTATCGAACTCGGACATGGTCCAGTCGATAGGGCCGCCGGCCCATTGAACGGTGCCCTCGGCGTTCTTGTCTGATCCTCCGGGCCACAGCGAGATCTGGACAATCGAGGGTGTTTGCGGGAATGCGTACGAGTTGGTGGTTTCGTTCCAGGTATCGGCCTTGTTGAGTTCGCGGGCTGTCTGTCCGTCAATTGTCCAGGTGATCTTATCCTCAGTCCAGTCCAGCTCGTACGTGTGGAAATTCTCGTCAGTGTTGTCCAAAGTGACTTTTTCAGATTTCGTGTAATCGTGGTTACCGTGCCAGTAGTAGTTTGTCTGCGCTTCACTGGTCACGGACCCTACAAACTCGTAGTCGATTTCGTCTTTGGCACCGGACATGAGAATGAAAGCGGAAACTACCCCTGCGCCGTGAGACGTTTTAACAGTGGCACTGACCTTGCCGTACCAGATACCTCTTGTTGAAGATATGACTGTCCCATACGAGTTTTTGGCCATAGTGAGCAGCAGGTTGCCGTTGTAAGGGAGAACTTTGCCGTTGACTGACCACCCGTACTTGTCGGCATCGCCCAAGTACTTGGACTGGTCAATGTAGCTCTTATCGTCTTTGAAGTCGTATTTCTGGGACTTGCACGCAGGTAGCGGCACACATGATGATACATTGTACGAGCCTTGCACGTCGCAAGCTCCCAAGCAGTAGATACCCGTGCCGCACTCACCGTACTGCGAGCAGCACGGTTTATCCTCTGGACACTTTTGACTAGCACTGCACTGTATAGCGTCGTCTGCGGCGACCAGGGCAAAAACGGAGGAGAACAATCCCAAAAGACCGTATCCAAACCTCATGATGGAACCAGGTAACCCAAACGACAATAATAAAAAAGAAGATTGAAAATATAAAACGAGCGGTGAAGTGAGTTGGAAATGAAGAGGAACAGGTACAAGGGAAAGTGAAAAGCAAGAAATAAAAAGAGGGAAAGAAAAAAGGATGAAGAAAAAATTGGGGATATATAAAACTGAGAAAGCCAGTACCGCTGTAACTGGCAATAAGCTAAAAAACCCAGTTTTTTTCATTTCTAATTTTTTTTTATTTTATTTTATTTTTTTATTTCTTAAAAGGAGAAAAGGGTGTACCGTAAACCCCTTTTAGGCAAGGTAATTAAGGGTGTGCATGCATGCGTGCGCGCGTGTGTACCAGAAACTTCCCATTTGCGGGTGTACTTCGTTTTATTATCATGGGGATATATACCACAGTTGTTGTATCTTTCTTGGTCCCGTATCCAAATGGCAATATTGCGTTTACACTTTTGTTACAAAATGATGGTTTGAGGTTGGTTTTATTGCAATGAATGAAAAGTAATGGTATCCAGAGTGGGGAGCTAAAAGAAGCCCTTTGCACACTATCCTTAGAAAAATAGAAACCAGGGCACACCCTATAAACACCACTCACTGGCTATATCCAACATGCTATTGCCAAATGGTCACACGCCTCTGAACGGGGAGAGGGGTTCAGGTTTCCTTGGACTAACCATTCACGAAACGCAAATGAAACAATATACGGGAACATCTACATTTAGCGTAGAACAACAGGTCCTCATGTTAGAGTTGGGTGGGTCTTTTTGAAAAGTTTTTGTCCAAATTTGTTAAAGATTGAATTTATTTTTAGTCACCCACTACAGAGTGGATACTTAAGCGAGATTAGAGTTCCTCACGTACTCTGCATGCTAGGGGAAGTGATTATATTTACGTGCGTACACACTTTTTTTTACCCTTTTAGCTGGCGCGTACGTACAGGTACTAGTGGTATCATTTTACTCATTAATTGCTGATATAGGTCATGGAGTACTTGCGTCGAATCATAGACAGCAAAGCTATCGGCCAAGCCCAAATGTGCAAAGATCCACAGAGATAAATGTTGGTAATACTATTGATTAATATCCAAGTACATCGCTTAACGTGGGTTTACTAGTTTTGGCAATACTAACAGCTACTATTGGACTAATCTTAGGATCATTTTTAATTGGATAAAAAAGAATGCTTCTACATGCATGTATACACAATGTGCACATAAAATTCAGGGGGATCGACATGAAAGTATCACGTGCGGCTTCTGCCGATTTGTTTCCAGTACGAGCTAAATTTCTACTTCACCCCTGACGATCAGGGGCCCCAGATTCATATTTTTTTTTGAATTGCTAGTGCTTTGAAAGATTTCCTTTTGTTTGGATTACAGGGAGACTCAAGTTGTCAGTTGGTAGCGTCAGTTTTGTTTGGGGTTGGAAGGAATTTTTTGTTTTTGTTTTGGGGTTTGGTTTTTGTAATCTTTTTTTGAATACAGACCGACCTATAGTTTCCTTATCAAACTAACATTTTATCACGATAAACAAGGATGGTTATCCCCGGCCTACTTTATAAAGTAACAATATCCTTCACAAGGTTTTTTTTCCCACACTTCCAGTTTCTCGGTTATTAGTGCTTATATAACCAGATGATCTGTTTTGCTCGGGTATATGATGGATGAACTCACTTTATCACTTTATCACTATTACTAGTGCTGCTCACTTCATTCCCATGGGCAAGGATATTGAAGAAACGTCTCCCACCACTGTCGTAGAAACTGAAAATGGGATAGAGTACGACGAAACTGAAGTACCGCCACCGAAGGAGATCATCAACTGGCGGCTTGTATCCGGCGTAGCAGTTTTTGGGCTACTAGGCGCGGCCCGCGGGCTCGACGAGGGCAATGTAGCCGGTATGATCACCCAGGTATCGTTTCGGTCGCAGTTTGGCCTTGATAAAATCGAGAACAGCGAACAGGCCGCATCACTGAAATCCACCATTGTCTCGATGGTGCAGCTCGGGTGTATTGGCGGGTCGATTTTGGGGTTCTTGCTTCTCGACAGGATAGGTCGACGCGGCTCGCTACGGTTTTTGACTGCGCTATGGGCTGTTGGCGTTGTTCTGCAAGTGACAAGCTTTGTCCACGGACTGGGCCAGCTCTACGCAGGCAGGTTCATTGCCGGGCTGGGGATAGGCATGACCGCGGTAGTTTGTCCTGCATACCTGGTCGAGGTGAGTCCCCGCGCAGTGAGAGGTTTATGCACATGTGTTTACTCAGGGTCAGTTTACCTTGGTATTGCTATGAGCTACTTTGCCAACTGGGGCACCAGCACGCGTATGGCGGGGACTAGTAACGTGCAGTGGATCTTGCCCACGTCGCTACAGTTTGTGTTTATTACATTTGGGTTCGTGGGCAGTTTTATTGTTTTGGAAAGCCCCCGGTGGCGGTACAAGCGCGGACAAGACTTAAGGGGGTTACAAGACCTGTGTAAGCTGAGAAGACTACCGCAGAACCACCCGTATATGGCCATGGAAATCAAGACCATCAATGCGTATTTAGCGGAGATACACGAGCGCGACCGCATGGTGCACGCGCACAATGATTCCGCGAAACACAAGAAATGGGATCAAATCAAGTCCGCGTTGCGGGAACTGCTAATGGTGCGGTCGAACCGGTGCGCTTTCATAATAGCGATACTAATCCAGTTTTTGGGCCAGTGGACTGGCGCGAATGCCATGACGATTTACGCGCCAATGTTTTTCAGACTCGTTGGCGTGACGTCCCACAGCACTTACCTTTTTGCCACGTCCATGCTGGGCGTTGTCAAGCTGGTCTCGTCTATTGCCTGTGCTTTGTTTATTATTGATCGACTGGGCCGCAAGCGCGCTCTGTATATTGGTATATCTTTCCAAACAGTGTCGCTGCTCTACGTGGCCATCTACCTGGCAGTCACCAAAGTGTCGCGAGACGCGAGCGAGTCAAATGCGTCTAGCGCGTCAGCAGCCACGTCTGGCCGCGAAAGAGCCGCGATTGCCATGCTGTACATGAACGGAATAGGCTGGGCACTGGGGTGGAACTCTGTCCAGTACCTGATAAACGCTGAGATATTCCCGTTACATTTGCGTGCGCCGGCGTCTAGTTTTGTCATGGTGTGCCATTTCGCTAACCAGTTTGCAAACTCAAAAGCCGTGCCACACATGCTTCTGGCCATGGACAATTACGGCACCATGCTGTTCTTCACGTTTGTGGCGCTCATTGGACTGACGTTTGCGTACTTTTTCATCCCGGAAGTCAGCGGTATGTCTTTGGAATCTATCCAGGCCATTTTCAGCTTACCATGGCACAGGATTGGAAGGTACACCAAAGGACAAGATATGGGAATGGTTTATTCTCAGGATAGTCCCGTAAGTCCCGTTAGTCAGTATAGTTCTACAAAAAATAGATGAGAAAACAAGAGTGTATTTAGAGCTATAGAACAAGTACGTTTTTTTTTTTTTACTTTAACTTTACTTTTTTATCTCAAGTATCCAGTGAAATAATCTGCAACTTCGGGGAAATCTTTTGCACAAGGTCGACTAATAACCAATGGCTTTTCTCCCTTGTGTTTGTGAAATTGATGAATGTACCACGTTTGCCATCTTCTGCCATAAGGTCTATAATGAAGATCTATCCATGCACCACAAGGTTCGCAGTAACCTTGCATTTTCGTAGGACCCTCTGGCTGACCTTTGACAAATTTAGGAAGATCCACCAACCCTTTCGTGCGCTGACTGATCCCATGCATTGATTTGAAGTGGTGTGCATAGGAATGGTTGCGAAGCTGCATCCATGTCCCACATACCTCGCACCATCCATAATTGTCATGATCAGCAGGACGACGTCGAATGAAAACTGGATCATAAAGATTATTGGTTGGTTCAGCGCCAAGGTAACTTACTCCGTTAACCATATAAGTCTCCCTCTTGGGCAAAAAAAATGTAAACTCCCTAGATTTTATCGAGGCAAAGGGTAACCCGTACTCTTTGATAATAAGTTCACTAGCATCACTGTGAGCGGAATCAGACATAAATTTAGGCAAACAAGGGGTGAAACTGAGAGAAGGAGGAGCAGAGGAAAAGATAGAAGAGTCTTGGGTTTTTTCAAACCATTGAATGTCTTGTTCTTTAGAGGTGAAATCAATATTTAACATTACTCTAAGAGCCCTTAATTGGCCCTCAGTAATTTTGAAATCTTTACCATCTATAGAGATGGTCAATTTAGGCTCTTTCACCCGTTGAATTTTACTCCCCGAATGCAGTTGCAGCGGCGATGGTGATGATGATGGTGGTGGCGAGCTGAAATTCTTTACAACATCTGCAGAACAATTTGAAAGTTGTTCATCTTTTATGCCAACAGGCACAGAGTCACAGTTTCCGTTGATTTCCTCGTGGTGGTGTGGTTGAACTTCTTCTTTGATTTCAATATAATGGTCAACGTCTTCTTCACCATCATCGAACATATTGCTAAGCGCTGTCAACTCGGGGTATGCGTTTCTGTCACAATCCATTAGTGTACACATGTTATCATTGGCACATATATGAGGCGAACAGCACATCATATTGCTACTAGATAGCGGCGGGGTCATGAGAGTCGCGGAGCTTTCCTCAAGGTATACACTGGTGTCATCTTTAGAGTACCCTGGTATGAAACTGACCGGAGACTGCAAGCAGTCGTCAGGCACTAAAGGAGACGGCTGAAACGCATACAAACACAAACTGTTGCAGGTATTAGGAAGAATCTTAGAGTGAATATCAGCGGGGTATTGAGCAAAAGCGTCGTGTGGCTCAATTGGATCGCCATACCTCTGAGAATGCTCAAAAAAGGGGTCAGCAGGCGATGGTATCATTGAAGGAACGCAGTCCTCGTCAATATGGTCATCAAACAGCATACGAGCATGATCATTGACATCATTATCCTCGTCATGCATGGTATTTTCGTCAAAGTAGGGAGAGGAATCCAAAACAGTGGTCATAATAATGGTAATAATAAGGTAGGTACTAGCAATAATGGTAACCAGAATCTCTAAACGAGTTCTGCAGAGTGGTATCTGCTTATTCTAAACGGGCAGTTTTCGGGAAAAAAAGTTTTAGCGCGGGAGAGAATAAGTTGAGGAATGTTTTTATTGATTGAGCCAAGGTTCAGAGAGAGCGTGAGATCTCGGCCAAAGACAATTATGGGGAAGGTATTAAGTCTGGCAGTTGATAAGCTTTAACCCTTTAATTTACTGTGCGTGTATCAACACGCTGTGCAGCACCGATCTGCGCTGAGACCGTTGACACTTTACAAGCAGTGCATGGGTTGTTCTCCAGTATCTTTGGCATGTTCAATGAGACCAAAGAGATATAAGCATTTGGATGATAGAATAATAGAATAATAGCCAAAATGAAAAAGTTATTAACTCCATAATGAACTTGAATCTCACGTTGTAAGGAGTTAACAACTCTCAAGCAACACAACACGACTTAGAATATAACAAAAACGAGCAATTGCATTTTTAACCAGCTGTTCTTGTAAACAAAAAACCATAATCTCCATCCATTCTCTTCACTGTTTCCATTGTAGAACCGAATATTCGCATAGTAAACAGTAGTGGAAAAAAAAGGTTCCTGAAACTTTATCACACACAATTTTGTTCACCACCACCACACAGTAATTTACTGTGAGTGGTTAATTTTGATTTTTCCGCCAGGGCCTTAAAAAAATAACAACATTTACCAGATCCATACAAATAGATATCACCATCACCATCAACCATCACATTTACCAACATCATAAACCACGACCACAACGACCATTTTGGCCACGGAACGAATCAGATTACAGTTGAATCGTACTAATTCTGGATACCATACTCCGGCAGGGTTGTTTTGTGTTGTACATTTAGTTGGCGGAAAATTCAAAATAACGGGCAACCATCGCGATTTACTTTCTGTTATCTCGCGAGTGTGTTTGACATAACATATAACGTTTTGTGAGCGTGTGTTAGTGCGTGTGCGTCTGCGTGTGTACGATACTTTTTTAGAAGCGCAATCTGTGGAAAACCAAAAGGAAATAACCCCTTCCAATCTGGGTTAGAAGATTGTAATAGTCAATACTCGTCAACTAATTGTCTTACAAGTGGGGGCCATTAACTGCAAGAGTGCGAGAGTGCGGAAACGAGAAAGAGAGAGAGCGAGAGAGAGTCTGTATAGAGTCTTGCGATGGATCTGACCTCGTCGACCCAGGCTTGGAGGGTCAAGGTGTACGAGCTGAAAGACGATGAATGGAACGATCTGGGTACCGGGTACTGCGTAGGATGCGTGTCAAATGATAACACTGATACCACGGAAATCATCAACGGAGAGGTGTCGAAACCTGCGAAGAAACGCGACCTGAAAAAGGAAGACGGCGACAAAACTAACACGAGTAACAACAATAATAACAAGAGCAATGGCAGTATTTCTACTGGTGATGACAAGAATGGCAGGGATAATGAGGAAGACGAGGAGATCGCATCTTCGGCTCCGTTACCACCGTTAATTGCATTTCTTCAAGTTAGAGAAGAGAACAACGAAGAAAAGATTATACTGAGATCAATGGTGTATGGTGATACCCAATATCAGAAGCAGCAAGACACGCTGATAGTATGGAGTGAGCAAGATAGAAATGATTTGGCATTGAGTTTCCAGGATCCAGAGGGATGTTCTGCGATAATCGATTTTTTGGTCAAAGTACATACCAACGTGGAACCTGAGATATCGATAGTATCCGTGATAGCTAGTGGCAGTGGCGAAAATGAGATTAGAGAGCTGATTGCTGGTCCAATAACTCTACCTCCAGATCCGCGTCCGGGTAACATTGAACGGATCTTGGATATTATATCGATAGCTGCAAGTTCTCAATATGGCCGAGACATTTTAACGAAATATTTCCAAGAAGAAAGCTATGTTGCCAGACTGATTACAGGGTTTGAAGAGTTTGAAAAGAAAAAGAATTTACATGATCTTCACGAGTTATGCAAAGTAATCAAACTTTTATTGATGATGAACGATAGTTTGATTATCCGTGAACTATTGACCGACAAGTATATCGTGGGCATTATTGGTATACTTGAATATGATCCAGATTTCCCTGATTGCAGGTCTAATAATAGGGAGTTTTTCATCAAGGAAACCAAATTCATTGAAGTTATACCCTTTAATGACGATGAAATCGTTTCAAGAATCAAAGAAGCTTTCAGACTTCAATTTTTACGAGATGTGGTGTTGGCAAGATCTTTGGATGAGACTACATTTACTTCATTATCATCATTAATCTGCATTGATCAGGTGGAAATATTGAACTATTTCCAAGATTCTCCAGATATTATTAAAAGACTATTATCATTGTACACACAGGGAAACCATAACAGCAACAGCAACAACAAACAAAGTTACAGCGACGAAGATGAACTCATGCAAGGAGAAAACGGAAATGGCACAGATGACGATGAAAATAATAACAATATTAATGATAATGACGATGATAACAACAATGACAATACTTTGAAATCAAAGAATACTACGAGCAATGAAAATGATACGAATAATGACCAATTATGTGATGGAGTAAGGCTGATTCATCAATTGACGATAATATCCAAAACTTGTTTGATGTCTTATCGTGTAAATCTTTACCAGATGCTAGTATCGTCTGGACTTTACTCACTGATAAACTTTGCATTACGAGATTCGAAACGGAAAACTATCAAAGTGATTGGGCTGGAGTTACTTGAATCAGCCATTGAGTATGACAGTAACTGGCTAAGATCATCTCCATCATTAGGTGTAAGTATCGTGAAATCGTTGACCCAGTTGTTAGTACATGAAAACGATTACGGGTTCAGAAATCAGTTGACTGAATCGTTACGCATACTGATAGATTTGTTCAGTGACCAGAATATGATACTGGACCAGCAATCAACACAGCTTCAAAATGCTAATGGGGGTGCAAATGATAATGGGTCGAACTCACTAATGAGCGCACTGGGTGGTAGGTTCTTGAGAAGAAGTAATCAAACCAGTATCAATGGCTCTGCTGTTACCACAGCAGCAGGCGGTAACACCACCAAAGCAGACAAATCTCCTGAAAAGTTATTTTATGAAAAAGTCGGTCATGATTTGTTTCAGAGTATTACCAATTTCTCGCTAAGAAAACGGTTGACTCTGTCTGAACGAGCATTAGCAGAGTGTCTTTGTGAACTCTTATCAACCACTATATCTAAGCATGGCCGTGCTAACCGTAAATTTATCACCAGAAATGGGCTATTGCTAGGACTGGCACGGATATCACGGTTAAAGGGGTACCACGAGCTGCAATGTGCAGCAGCACGAGCTATACGACAAGCATTATTATCTGATGATCCAATGCTGATAGATTATGTCGTTGAGCATGATAGTGTGTTAAAATTAGCCGTTTTTGACAATCTCTTGGATAACGGGAATAATAAAAACAATCTTGTGAACTCCACATGCTTGGATATTCTCAACTCTATTGCCACTAAAGTCGAACAACACTGCTCTAGCAGTGAGTTCCGGCTAGGATACCTTTCCTCTGGCAGCACATTTGCCGAAGATACTAGTGGTTCATCCTCGGCTGCAGTTGCAGCGGCCATGGCAGCAGCATCGACGGCATCACAAGCGAGTTTCTCGTCCGACATTAACAGCAACTCACAAACCCGCGGATCAAATATACGGGTCATGAGACGGTTACTTGACTGTGTTGTTGAGAAGTACCGCCCGGAACTTGCCCAGTTGGAGTATTCAGGTATCCCGCAGAACCTTATACGGCACTACGAGGAGCTCAATATGCTGGGCAAGTATTCCAAGTCAGTACAGACTGAAGACGATTTCTCTGAAGAATCTCAATTATCTCAGTCGCAGCACCAGTTACGACACATGAACTCATCGATCCGAGAATCCTCATTATCTCAAGAGTTTTCCAAGGAGTATGACTCGGACGACGACGAAGAAAACGACAATGGAGATAAGTCAGCTGTACCACACAGACGTAAACTGGGGTTGAAACGTGTGAGCGATGGCGGCGACGACGAGGATAGGGACGCGCAACGAAGGAAAACAGGCGAGTCCACAGACCAGAGTACTACTACTACGACGACGAATTCTACTACTAATACTGCTGGAAAATCACAAATCAACCCGGGATCAGCCAGTGGGAATGGTAAACTGAAAAAAAAGATGTCATTTCTGTCAATGAACTTATCTAACCGGTTCAAACGTGCAGAGCACAAATAATATAGTAATAAAATATACATACGACGTACATGTGATAATAATTATACCTTTCTTTTCTTCATTTCTTTCTTAGCTTACAATTTACCCTTCCCCGAGTTGCGTTTGACTACTTCGCGAGGGTAAAGCGGCTGGCTGGAGTTGAGCTGCGATGTTTGCCAAGCGCCGCCGTCAACGACTAAGGTCTCACCAGTGATGTAGCTGCCTGCAGGGGATAATAAAAACACTGTCGCGTTAGCTATATCGACAGCCTTGCCGAATTTCTGTAACGGCACAGCATCGCGCAGATTGCTCACCAGCTGTTTGGGCACAAGCCTTGACAGTCCTTCAGTGTTTTCAATCCCACCGGGGGCTATTGCATTGGACCGTATACCGAGCGGGCCAAGCTCAACGGCAAGGGTACGCGACAACGAGTCGACTCCGGCTTTGGCTGCGGACGCGTGTGCCTGGAAGGGCAACCCTTGGTAGTGCAGCGTCGCCGATACAAAAATAATGCACCCCCTGTTGCGGCGCAGCTCACCCAGTGTAGCCTTGACGGTATTGTATGATCCTATGAGATCAATCTCCACGACGGACCTAAACGCATTTGACGACAAATGGTTGATATCTGCAACAAAGTTCCCTGCGGCACCGGCAATGACGAAGTCAATCCTGCCGAGCTGTGCTACAGAAGTTTCAACCGCACGAACAAGGTCTTCAACTTTACGTACATCAATGTTACCAATACCAATAACTTTGGCACCTGGTCGTAGCTTTGCAATCTCCTTTGCAGCCCTTTCAGTTTTCTCCACTTGGCGACCGACTATAACTGCATCACATCCCAGCACAACCAGCGCTTCGGTCTGCACACGGCATATAGTTCCTGCGCCACCAGTCACAAACACTACTTTCCCCTTGAAAATATCAGGTTTCCAAACACTCGTTTCTAGAAACTTGTTCATTATGTCATGTGTGAGAATAAATATTGTGGGGTAAGGGGATAAACACCGACCGCGAAGCTCCGATGATCAAGATCTTTAGATCTGAAGATCTCACTCAGCACGTAATTCTATACTGTGACGAGGATTGTTTCAGAACTAGGTTCACCACCCTACATGGCCAACTGCAACACACTCAATTGCGTTTCTGCATGGTGACACTCTATGTTGGACACGGTATCAAAGCAGGACGAGTATCTGCACGACGAGCGCGTCAGCCGGCGGTCGTCAGTTGCGGTGATACTACGCGCGACAGACGAATCGGCCGCCGACCTGACGATAGACAACACTGAAGTTTTACTGATCAAACGGGCAGTTTTCCAGCGAGACAGATGGTCGGGTCATGTGGGGCTTCCGGGAGGCAAGCGCGAGGCCTTTGATCTGTCTGACACCCACACGGCTGTACGCGAGACGCGCGAAGAGGTCGGATTGGATCTTGATACCGCAGGCGAGTATGTCGGGTCACTGGGCCAGCGTCGGGTCAAAGTCGCCTGGGGCACCAAAACGTTAATGATATTGTGTCCGTACGTGTTTGTACTGAAAAGGGGCTTATCTCGACCGAAACTCGTTCTCCAGGAAGAGATCTATGCTGCGGGCTGGGTACCGCTACGAGACCTCGTCGACAGGAGAACCCACATCGAGCATCTGGTACCGGTGACCGCCGATAGATTGAACCTGCACCCGTGGGTACCTAAAGTATTAGTGAAAATGGTCACAAAGTCAATTGGCAGCATGGCGTTTTCAGGGATCAGGATTTACCCTAAGGATATGGTATACAGAGACAGTTCACCCGAAGAGAAACCTCCGTATGTTCTGTGGGGGCTTACCCATGCGGTTTTTGTTGATCTGCTAGGCACAATTGACGAATACTCTCCGCCAGTACCACATGCACTTGACATGAGAGTAATAACCAAGCTTCTCACATGGCGTCATGTAACGTCGAGACGACGAAGAAAATTAGACGCAGTCTCGCGGATCCTAGATGGATATTTCATCCAAGTGAAAAGGGCTGTACTACTTGGACTTTTCCTACGAGTTATTGCAATTATCCTGTTGATATATTTATTTTATGTTACGTTTCTGATATAACCAAGAAAAAAAAAAGAATTGATAAAAAAAATCAAAATATTATTATTATTTTTATAAATAAACTTATGGATCCATGTTTTTCCATGCTCTTTCCAATTTACCAGTGCGTTGCCATTCCTCGCCCAGTAGCTTGAGCCGCGCAGCTGCTGGGAACTTCTTCGCAGCAACAGCTTCAGTCCAGTCACTCCATACCAGGGTAAGCAGCTTACGGCCTTGAACACCGTACGCCTCAAGGAACCTCTGCGCAGCGATATCCCACCAGGCCGCGACGGCGCTGTAATCCGAATTGGTAGCCTGGTCTATGGGCCTGTCGACCTGTCGTGCTAGGAACTTCCAGCTGTTCTCAAACTTGTACGGGTGCACTCTGCCCGAGGATGCGCTGAACCGCGACTGGGTAATGACTGCCCATACAGAGACCATTCCGCCTATACGCTCGCAGTAGAGCGACTCATCTTCGTACTTACCGTCCCGCATGCGCCACCCCATGCGTTTGCGGCCCTCGACTGTGTCTATGCTGCAGCTGTACCCGATGATCTGGGGGCATTTCTTGATGAACCGCGAAATGACAAACTCCGTGAGCGGCGGCTCGCGAACCATCAGCTGCACGGCAAGCATCCCCAGTGGAACAGACGCTTGTACAGATACAGTGGCCTCTGTCTCAGCCTGGTGCACTATACTCTTCGCTATGAAGTTTAGTGTCCATTTGTATACAAGCTCGCCGTTGTTGGCGCGCACTTGTTGTAGAATGTCCGCTATCTCGTCAAGTATCCGTTTAAGCTGAGCCATGCTATTGGTAAGTTGTCCCAGCTTGGGTTTCACTTGACGTTTTAGCCCGAAACACAGTTTCTTTAACTCAGGGTTAGCTGCCACGGGCTCAACAATAGTCCTTTTAATCTCTTCAATTCTGGCAATATTATCTTGTTTATCCTTAGTAATGGCACTAAAATCTGCAAACCGAACCTCACCGTCAGGTTTTTTAGCAGATTGTGATTGCGTTTGCGGTTGTGTTTGAGTTTGGGGTTGCGTTTGGGGTTGAGTTTGGGGTTGAGTTTGGGGTTGAGTTTGGGGTTGTGGTTTCGTTTGAGTCTGGACCAGTGGTTGGCTTTGGAATAAAGAATTTGGCTTGACTTGGGTTTGTTGAACTGGGAATTGATTCACAGATTTGGATTCCTTTTCGGCTTGTTCCTTACGCAATGCTTCAGCCCTTTCTTTCGCCTTTGCTTGTTCCTCTATTCGTTTTTTAGCTTCTACTTCTTCATGTAACTTTCTAGCTGCTTCTTGCTTCACTTTTTCTTCTTTCAGCTTTTCTAGCTTCACTTTTTCAGCTTCTTTTCTCTTGAGTTCGTTTTCTTGATCCAGCTGACGTTGTATTTCAGCCTTTTCAAGAGCTATCCTTTGCTGTTCTAATCTTTCTCGTTCTTCTTTTTCGGCACGGATCATCTCTTCACGCTTCATTCTTTCCCGCTCTTCTTGCTGTAAACGTCTTTCTTCACGGTTGGATATCTCCAATATACGTAACTGGCGTTCTTCATGTTTACGCTCGACATCAATCCTGTACCGTTCAATTTCATCGGCAATAGCGTCTATCTCGGTAGCCAAGTCGCTTTCAAACGACTCGCGTTCCTTCCGTGCTTGCTTTAGGTATTTTCCAGCTAGCTCGAGGGTCCAGTTCTTATGCAATTCGTCCAGCTTGGATTTATCTGAGTGGATCTTCTTAGGACCCAGTAGTGGACCAGGCTGGGGTTTCGTCAGCAGTGTCCGTGATTCCGCATTTTGACTCACACTTCCATTGCCAGTCCCATTACCCTCGTGGAGGCTTACGTCGCTGATGTCTGAATCATCAAGAGTGTGTAGCACACTGAGCCGGTTGTTTTCTCGTATCAGACTTGGGCCATGCAATTGATCATTTTCATCGTCGCTGCTACTCGGCGGAGTATTCACTTCCTCTGCGTCTTCGTCGTCAGAAACGTACCGAGAGAAAGACGAGTGCTGGTACCCAGAACCAAGGCTCGTTCGTCCAGTAAACTTCATTTGTGTATATGTTTACAAAGATCTCTCGATAGTAGTGTCCCTGATCTTAGCGAAGTGATCAGAAATTTTAACCCAGCCATATATTTTAACTTGATCGATATCATTTAATTTTGATAGTACCACTAGTACTAGTTGGACATTAATTTTCAGATTAATTTTCCAATACTTTTTTTCACTTTTCAATCCAAACATGAAAAGACTGTTTCACACGTCAGCAGTCCGCCAGGGGAGAGCCGGTGTGAACACGGTAGCACCAGTGCACCACACGGTGAAGTACCGGAATGCACAAGTATCCGAACGGTTTCGGGAGCTTCTTTTGCCGAAGACTTCTATCGAGTCGAGCAAGTTTCGACCGCTGATAACTTCGCCAGACCGAGTCAGAGACCACCATTACACGAGCATCACCAGCGACCTGCTGCTGATTAACTACCAGCACGGCGCGCCCGCGAAGAAGGTCGGCCACAAGCTGCGCGAGTGGGACGGCACGTCGCCGTACCACGTTGGACGGTCGAAACGGCCCGTCAAGGGCCAGCGAAGCGAGCCCACCAAGGACGTGAAGCGGTTCGACTGGCGCAACGTGCCCGAGATCACGGGCATAACGCTGCACTCGTTTGTGAACGAGGCCACCAGGAACCCTGACCTGCAGATCCACACGCACGCGATTTTCCAGCAGATCACGGGCCAGAAACCCTCGGTGGTGCGGTCCAAGTCGCATATCGCGCAGTGGGGGCTGCGGCCTGGGCGTCCCGTCGGCGCCAAAATCCACCTCAAGGGCCGGCCAATGACCCAGTTTTTGACCACGCTGACCGATATAGTGCTCGCTCGCTCGAAAACCCACAAAGGGATCTCTAACCGCGCGGGCGACACCGCTGGCAACATTGCATTCGGACTCAACCCTGATGAAGTCAAACTGTTCCCCGAGCTCGAGGGTAACTTGCAGCTGTACTCTTTCGTGCCTGGGATGCAAATAACTATACACACTACTGCGCAGACAGACAAGGCCGCCAGAACGCTGCTCAGTGCATACGGGTTCTTATTCGCCGGCGAGGAACGGTAAGATTTTGTACATAAAACTCATGATAATAGAAGAAAAAAAACGTATCATCAACGTTGTAGATATATATATATAAAAAGTTTGTTGCTACTATTATTATTCTTATTATAATACTAATTGTTTATACTGATGTGTTCGCAGAAGCGGTGGTGGCATTGCGTTGCAGTTCAACGACTCTGTCACCAAGACTCAAAGCAAGTCCCTGGCCCTTTGATCTGATACGAACATGACCAGTGATCTGACCTTTAGAGTTCTTCTCGATACTCAGGTTGGCCAAGGCATCTTCGCCAAAAGTCGACTTGGCATGCAAGTTGGCACTGAGAAACTGGCATTCGTCTTCGTATTCTTCTTTACCGTCAGCGTTACCGGCGGCGGCAGTAGAAGACTTCGCGGGTAGGGCTCCTGGAGTCAAACACGACATGTTGGTGTTCTCCAGCAAGTAAACCAAAAACCCTTGCAGACTGGGCCACGATATTCTGATGTTGATTTTGTTTTCCCATTCAAACTCGCTCCACATTGATCGGAAGGCCTGCTCGGAACATGTGCTGGGCTTGATGTAGTCCATGATATCAACATGAACATCATTGAGAATGATGATATTGTTGACCGAAGCAGTGTGCCCTTCGTACACAATGTTACCGAAAATCACACCAGCATCTGCCGATGAGACCTTGATAGTAGTCTGCACTGAATGGAACGTGTGGGGGCCAACGTTAGTGGTGGTAGGTCGCTCGACTACTTTCAAGTCACCCAAAGTAGCAAACTCTACAGACAAGTTTTGCAAAGTCTCACTGGTCTGGTTAAATAGTAAAACATCCAATACAACGTCGAACTGATGAACAATCACATACGCCTCGGCATAAACTGGATCAGAGAACCCAGTAAGCTGAACAATGTGGTTTAACCGAGATAAAGTCTTTTTCCTTGAATCAAATGCATCATCCTTACTGGCAGCGTTACCGCCCAAAAATCCTCCACTACCACCACCATTGGTGTTAGCCAAACTGGCATCATCAGCGCTTCTAAATTGTCGGAATTTGATAGGAGAATCCGGTTGTGTGGCATTTTTGGCAAGCTCGCTAGCAGTTTCCTTGGCACGCTCGCTTCGTTGTTTGTCAACAATAGCCTTAAACGCGGCATGACTGTCTTCCAAAAATGCCTCTTCAGTAGCCTTGTTACCATCAAGAACAACCTTGATACAACTGTATATACGATCATAGGAATCCTCGTCAATGGCATGTTCGACGATCTTTGACTCGCCTACACGCAACACAGATGTCATAATCAAAAGCGCTTCAGCTCGAAGAGCATTTTTGCGGTGCTCAGATTGAGCAATACGAGAGTAACGTAACACCAGCTTGGCTAATGTGACAGCCAAAACAACCGCAACAAAATAGTTACCGTCAAGGATAAGTGCTCGCAATGGTGGTCGGTCAGATTTATCCGTACTAGAAGTATCCTTTACTGCAGTTATAGCAGTTTCAGTGGCATAAGTACCGTCAGCCAATACTTTGACTTTGGTGTTATGGTGTTGATGATTATTTAATTCATCAGTTCCATTGGTTTTAGATTCAGAATCTTCTTCGCTAGATTCTTGTTTATGTCTTTCAGATGATAATATTGGAATTTCTCCCAAGCTTTGTCGAATATGTATCCAAGCTTCTTGAATGTCCTGTTCGTCGAAACTATATTCTCCAATGACCCATAATGCGTCACGATACACTGTACCACTTTTAACGTTTTTCAAAGTATCCAATAGTTTTTTCAAAATAGATGGTCGTAATTCGGGAAAGACTTCAACAACTTCCTTGACAAAATCAATGACATCAACTGCCGAACTGGTATTGAAATCGCCAATAAACTCCAACAAAAGATCAACAACACTTGCCGCAACTTCACTGAACTTAACTGCACAAGCATGAATAGACTGAATGAGTACTTGACGGTATTCTTCATTTTTATCATAATCCTGGCTGACAGTTTTGGATAATTCCTTCTTGAGCACTTTGACAATATCATCAACGTTTTTGCTAGAGATCATTGACAGGGAGATCTCCAGGGCCTTTCGTCTGACATCCAAGTCTGGCGATGATAACACAAACAAGATATCCAAAGTGATTTCATCCAAAACACCAGGATGTTCTTGTCTCAATTGATCAACTTTTTCCAAAACAATCAATTTAACATTATTATCAGACTCCTTACCAGCCAAGTCAACGTATTTTGTAGCAGCAGCTTGAATAGCCGAAGGGTTACTAGTAAGCTTGGTCAAGGCATTAGCAGCTTCATATGCCACAGTATTTGAAGGAGACTCCAATGCATCAAACACGATTTTCAAGTAACTTGTTTTCAGCTCCGGATGGTTAATAGCATCACTAGTGACGAACTCAATGAACGCCAATTGTAATAGCTCATCAAGTTCGGCAAATCGACTGTAATTGACTTGGAGGCACTTGAAAGCATCATCTCTGCTCAACTTAGCCAAAGTGACAAACGCGTTTCGCTTACACGTAGCATCAGACTCGTTCTCAATGAACTCGTAAACCAATTGAGCCGCATCCGGAATCAAGTGCTCTGAAATGGATGCAATTGCACCAATAGCGAACACGGCGTTTTTCCTAACATACGCGTGTCGATGTTCGAGGCTGACTCTCACTGAGGGAATCAAAGGTTCCAAAAGGTCAATCTCCTTCAACTTGCACAAGAACCGCAGCGTGTTACCCTGGATGTACTCATTAGGGTGCTGCAAGTCGTTTCTGACCGCATTGCACACTAGAATCATTTCCTGTTTGAGTTTCCCATCGGGTTGCAGTTTTGGACAAATCTCCCAGTAAACGTACAGAAGCTTTTTCAAAGCCTTATTTCTAGAGGGCATGACGAACCGAATGACCTGCATCAGCAGCTGCGGCATTGGGTCGCCGTTCAGCATGATGATGAGAATCCGTTTCATGGCCTCAATCTTGACATCATCGTTTTTGCTCTCGAGAAGCGTGTTGAACTCCTGAATACTCGGTTTGTCTGCCGTGTTAGGGTCAAACACTAGCGTGTACGACGTCGTGTCTGACATCCTAATTTTTCAATTCTTCTTCTTCTTCTTCCTTTTTTTTTTTGCTCGTTTGTTCTTGTTTCTCAAAGAAGCTAACTACTCCACCTTGCAAACAGAAAGAAAAACCGGGTCAGCGACTGGATTGGCGGCGCCCGAAGTCGTGTTAGTGTTCGGTGGAAAAAAAGTAGAATGCGTTGTTGTTATTGAAACTCGCCAGCCTGTAAAGTTAAAATTGATATCTCGATGAAATGCATTGGTACACCAACTAAACCCACTAACCACCACGGATAGGTGAAAAATGCTCGATTAAGCCTTGCCAGGCTTAAAGCTTTCAAAGCGTGCTAAAAATTATACTTAGACAGTATTGACTATATCGTTATCTTCACAATGGCAAGACCGGTTTTTGTCACAGGTACGTGAATGGTTTTATTTTGTTTAATTTGTTTTATTTGTTTTATTTGGTGGGTTCTAACAAAAGCAGGTAATAAGGGAAAACTCAGAGAAGTTAACCATATCCTCGGAGAAGGATACTTGGTGAACAAAGATCTGGACCTCGAAGAAATCCAGGGAACTACCGAGGAGGTCTCAATTCATAAATGTAAATCAGCAGCCGAGATAGTCGGCGGGCCTGTGCTCGTAGAGGACACTGCGCTCGAGTTCAATGCTATGGGAGGGTTGCCCGGTCCGTACATCAAATGGTTCTTGAAGAACTTGGACTGCCAAGGGCTGTACAATATGTTATACAAGTTCGAAGACAAGAGTGCTAAGGCTATATGCACTTTTGCATACAGCGAGGGCCCCGGCAAAGAAGTCAAGGTTTTCCAAGGCATCAACGAGGGAAAGATTGTATCTCCTCGGGGTGCTGGCGATTTTGGCTGGAACCCTATTTTCCAACCTGACGGGTATGATCAGACTTATGCTGAAATGACTGCCGATTTGAAGAACAGTATCAGCCACAGAGCTCGTGCCATGGACAAGCTCAAGGTTTTCCTCGAACAATTAGAGAAATAAATAAAAAAGAAGACTAATGACCGTTCAGTTCTTTGACTCTGGCATAGTTTTCTCTTACTATTCGGAAATTTTCATGTAGTTTACCAGTAAAATGATCTGCTAACCGTCTATCGCTATCGACCCGACTTAAAAACGAGCCACAAGTTAAACATACTTGTAAACGTTGTCTTCCTGAAAACCCACTTGTATCTGAAATATTTCTGAATTCTCTTTGCTTATCTTCTCGTTCTGAACGAAGCGATTCGATTTTATCAGCTTCATGTAAGGCTCTGGCCAGTTCCCCATGCTTGCCCAGCAATTCAATTTCCTCAAGTCCCAGAGTGATTCTAGACGATAGTGTTTCTATTTCTCTAGACACTTGGTTGATTTTGACTTCGTCTTCATCTGTTCTTTCTAGTTTGGCATAGGCAGCAGCAATACGGTTGTCGCAGTCTCTGACAAACGCCTCCAAGATCCGTTCGTACTCGTCGTACAGGTCCGGGAACTTCTTACCCTGGGAAACTTGTCGATGGAACTCCATCTTGTACGCCTCAAGATGCTGGCGAGGACACCGGCCAAGGTCCTGCTTGGTTCCTCGGAAAATATCATGCAAACAATCACCAACAATAAAGGCCTTACACATCTTGGGATCACGCAGGTTGATCTGCTGATGGTCGCTACTATTGTGTCGCGCGTCCCGTTGACTGAACCCTCCTCTAGACCCTCGAGTACCAAGGCTCTCTCTGCCCATCAACTGCTCAAGCAGTTTCCGTTGTTCCGCCGCCATCTTGAGATCACTTTGATCAAGTTGCAAGTGCACTATAGTAACTAGTTATAGCTATGGTTAATATTAATATTAATGTACATGTGTGTAAATGGTAGCGATCGATTACTTAACGCTCTAGAGTCGTTGCAACGTTGAAATTTCAGATTCATTACACGTCACTATGAAGTTTCTCAAAGTAGCAACGGCAGGACTGCTGGCAGCCATTGCCAGAGCAGACTGGACAGTGGAGAAGGGCGAAGTCTCTATTGTACAAGGCACAGTCAAGACACCTCAAAAGTATGTCCTATCTTTATTTTCAATCTACTTTTCTTTCCTCTTGGTTTCTCTTTCTCTTCTACCTTTTTCTGGAGACTAACAATCTAGGTTCGAATCAAATGAAGCGATATGGCTGAAACCCGGTTCATCACTTGAATTGAAATTTGAAACCGATAATGATGGTAAAGGAGCGCGTGCTCACCAGACGTTTGCATATTTGTATGATCCATTGACCGGTTTGGACTACTATTTCCCTCCATCGCAGGTACGACCCAATGGCGAAGCCAAGATCAATATCCCCTTCAATGCCGTGCCCGAGGCTTTGAGAGTCCAAGGTGGGGTCGCTCCGTTGACCTTACAAGTCGTTGTTGGATCGTTTTCAGGAGAACCTGTCAAGAAGACCGTTTCAGCCGCTGTCAACTTTGAAAAGGGGAAAAAGCCATCTACCAAAGTA